>JARQTJ010000623.1:594355-617090 GCA_030142635.1 Trachelus troglodyta | reverse complement strand
GAAAAAATAGCCGCTCGAATAGACAAAGAGGGACTGAGGTGGCGGCCAGTCTTGCCGCTATAGGCAATTACATGTCCATAAAATATACCGTCTTTCTGGAAGGGAGAGCTGAGGTGTGACTATGAAACAAGAACACTTTGGAGATTGAAGGAAGCCTTCATCAAGGCCTCCTTCACACTTGAAATAAGGACGGACTATGAATACGGGTATTAATCATTCTTCTTGGAGGATGTCGTATTGCCATGAAGTTCCTCGCTTATCGGGACAGTGTCATCGGTACGACTCTTGTCTACGGGATACAACCTACCAATTTCACGAACGATTAGAATCAAGGATTTACAACTATCCTATTGATGCGTACTCACCATCTCTGGTAAAGATAAATCAGGAACACGGCATCATCACGAAAACAGGCGACCCTATGGGCCGTTGGCATTGTTATGATGAACGCGAAGACGTCGTCGATGAATGTATTAAAGGCTTTGTACATGAAAGCTCGCCAGGGTAAATGAGCGACAGACTTTAATTTGTAATTTACAAACAGTTGCGGCAGCATGAACAGGAAGCCAAAGGCATAGACACCATTTACTAGAGAATTTATGCACCACGAGTACCAGCTACAACAGAGCATTAATATTGTTGAACCAACTTTGTTATTGATCACTAATAAAAATTGTTTTGTTCCTTTTAGTTACCTTTTGTGTGGTTGGTACAACAGGGAATAGGTAGCACCTGCTATTACTAGTGGATACAATAAATAGCTGAGATAACGCATACTTTCTGCGTCGAATTCACGTGTCCGTGCCTCTGCTGAATTCTTCTCGGTGGGATTAAACCTAATCCTTGGAATTACACCAGGACCTTTTACGAGTTCAGCCCGTAGGATCTTCTTAGACTTCCACATCTAAGATGCAAAGAGGAAACGATAGTCGTAAGCAATTTATTAAATAATTTATGTGTACGAAAATCGGTTTATTTAATACCTCAATAATTGTTCCAACTCCTGCTGGGATGAGAACAAGTAGAGACGAACCCTCGTCCAGAAGATAAAAAAAAATTATAGCCTGACTGAAAGCTCTCCACAGAACAGTTCTCACACTGAGTCCAGCAAGATTATTCTTGCTTCTCCAAAAGCTTACATCATTCTTGAACGCCAAGAAGTCGAAGAGAAGCTGCAAGGACGTGCATTATGATTACAACTTTAAGTAATCCACATTCAGATATCACAATAATTTGTCATACGTGCATCGCTGCTATGAAGATGGTTCCAGCCAAGAGGTAAAGATTTGTGTCAGCGAAGATGCCTTTGACCTCGTTAACGTCCTTATCCGAGAAGCCTAAGCTCTTCAAGCCATACATAGCTGCCTCGACATGGAGCACTAATCTCAGTTTCCCCAAGGACACTGGACTGTATATCACTTTAACGTCGATAGTACGATTTTCTGGAATAATCCGCACGAGATCCTTATGCCTTGTTTGTAGGAAATCGTAGTTAATAATCGGCAGAAACATTCCCTCTCGAGTTACTCTGGAAATCGGTCAAATCAATAAAGACTTAACAGACTATAAGTAGAGTCTATACCCGTAATCGATACACACCTTATATCCCTTGAGAGCTCAAGGGGTAGATTATTGGCAGGCAGCTGAATGTCGTCCGTCATTATTGTGAATGTAACGCGACTCTTTAGATGGGAGACTGGCTTAACATAACTCTCTTTCCTCTTACGCTCCACTGGATCTTTTTCCCCAAGTAACTTGAATGCTGCCGCTTGAGGAATGGCATACTGAGTCATTTTTATTCTAGTGTACACCATGGATGGATCCTATAATGAAAAATAATTTTTATTGGAACTGTAATAGAATTGATGTAATAGAATGGTACCTTTTGAAGATCGTTGAAAGAGTTGTTATATTTGGAAGATTTGGGAAGTACCATTATGTGCAAAAAAAGAGTACCATTTTGTTGTGTTTTTTTTGGAATTTCTAGATTGATAGGGCTGTAAATATTAAATATGTATTATACTGTTATTCATCATATAATCCTGTTGTTAAATAAAGAATTGGAAAAGGTAATCACGTACATGGTTTGTTCCTGGGAATAATCAAAATGTGACACAGAGTATACAGGAACAACTTCTTTTTGTAATGGCCGTCCCATCGTAGAAGTGAACATGTGTAATTGCAAATCTGGTTTTGTCCTCAAATAGGAAGTCAAACATGTTTTTCCAGATTCACAGGATGGTGGTACAAATAAGAGAGAAATAGTATAAATAGAATGAGCAATGTACCCCAAAAATATAACAGAAATGATTAAACTGATCGATGGCCACTTCATCTTTCCTCGGACGTAGTTTACCTGTAAAATAGAATGTACATAAATATCATTCATCTATAGTATCAAGGACTCGTAAAGCTTTATAAATATTTATACAAAATTATCACTGAATTCTATTTATTCCTTTTTTTATTTGGATTTATCCCTATCAGCGAGAGTAACATTATTTATGAGAATATGGAATTATTTAAAACTCTCATGTTCACTCAGTTCAACCAACAACACACTCTTTGAAGTTCATATAACATTTTTGACATTTCTCCAACTTTACTGAATTTATTTAAAAACGAATAAAGAACAATACTGTTGTAATGACTATGGTAATCTGCATCTTTTAAAAACAATATACCGAAGAATTATGTTTAAAATAAAGAAGAAGTATCGAAAGTGATAGAATTATTCTTGGCTACCTGTCAAAGAATTGACAACTACACAAAATACAATAAACTGGCAAGGTAAAAATAATTGCACTAACCTGAATAAATAATAAAAGGATGTAATTTCTTTATAATATATTAATAAAATTCAGCAGGACTTATAGTCAACATGGAAGGTTGAGTTGCATGGAGCCACGTTTATACCGGCGATAGTTAACAAGAGTGGTTGCCATGTTGGCGGACTGCGCACAGAAGTTCAAGAATTTGATCGAGGTGGATCGAGGTTTGAGCGAGATAGGTACACTTTTGCATAATATTAAAATAAAATTAAATATAATTGAAAACAAAATTCTAAATCACAAATAAAATAGATAAAGATGTATACTAATGTAGTAGAATGTTTATTATTTAAGTAACAATTTTTTACAATTTGTAATTGCTTATTCTGTTTCATAGTGCACAACAGACATACATGGGCTTACGAGTTGTGAACAATTTCTAAGATCTAGAAAAAAAGTTATAAATAACTTAATAAATACTGACTAATTGGAGTGTAAATGTAGCTGTAAAAGCCAGATGGAGGTTTCTTCAAGAAAGATTTAAGAATATAACAGAAAGTAAGAAGTAAGCAAATATATATTTTATAGTAACCCTTTAACATACTATTTTGTTTAGCAAAAGCATTAATTTCTTATTTTTAATATTGTTTTTATTAGATACCTATTGAATGTACATTTTAGTTAATGTAATGGAGTATGGTTTGTTTCTTTCGCTTTAGATTAGGCAATATGTTTATTGAATATTAAGAGGGGAAGGCATTTCCTCAGGGGCACCACGTAGAACAGCTAATATATTTTCAGCAGTCATTTTAGCCATTTTAGTTCTGGTTTCAATATTAGCACTTCCAAGATGAGGTAGGATAACTGTAAAAGAAACCTCTGTAGGAAATATTATTGGTAGAATAATAATTTACTTACCACAATTACTTAGTTTAAGTAATTCACTGTCTAATGGTATAGGTTCAGGAACCATTACATCTAGACCAGCTGCCCATATTGTTTTATTTTTCAGTGCTTGAATCAGAGCTTCTTGATCCACAACTTCTCCACGACTAGTATTAATAAAAATAGATGTTTTTTTCATTTTGGCAAAGGCTTCTTTGTTAAATAAATTCATAGTCTCAGGTGTGAGTGCTGTTGTCACCACAATAAAGTCACTTTGATCCAATAGTTCATTGAAAGTAACTTTTTGTCCACAAAATGCAGCAGCTTCCTTCTTTTGGGTTCTACTAGTATATATAATCTTTTTAACATCAAAACTAGCTAAGCATTCAGCTACTTTAATTCCTATTCTTCCCAATCCTACTATACCAACAGTAGATCCTGCTAATCCTGGTCCACACATCCAGGTTGGAGACCATGCAGTCCATTCTCCTCTGTAAAAAATTATGGATTTCACTCAAATTTTTTATAATAATAGGTTTCAAAATACTAGACTAGTTGCTCACCTAAGCATTGCAGCATTTGCTTCAAACAATCTTCTAGATGTAGCCAAAAGTAAAGCTATAGTTAATTCAGCAGTTGCATTAGTTAAAATTCCAGGAGTATATCCAACATGAATATTTCTAGCTTTAAGGGCTTTCAAATCTAAATGATTATATCCCACTGACATGGTGCCTACTACTTTTAATTGAGATCCTGCGACTTCCAATATCTCATTATCAATTTTATCAGTCAGTAGGCAGTATACACCATCCACCCCTACTATTTTTTTTTTCAATTCTTCACGGGGTATTGGTACTGGCTTATCCCATATTATCAAATCACATCTACAAGTGTAACAATATATGTAGTATGCTGCTCCAAAGCTGCATCTGTTACTTCAATACCTACTTGTCGTTCAGTAGCTCAATTCCTATTGCAGGAATATGTGGAAATGTTACAAGAACCTTTGGTCGTTTTGTATTTTGTAAATCAGTAACTGTGCGGCTAAAAATTTGA
Source organism: Trachelus troglodyta (assembly GCA_030142635.1). NCBI lineage: Eukaryota > Metazoa > Arthropoda > Insecta > Hymenoptera > Cephidae > Trachelus > Trachelus troglodyta. The sequence goes on along the minus strand of JARQTJ010000623.1, from coordinate 612,378 downwards.
CTTGACTCCATTCTGAATATTTTTAAGGTTACGCCGGTTCCTGCTCTAATGACACAATTTATTCCTGATAAAAGAGCCATCATCTAAGGGGCTTTTTTTATAATAGTCTTTAATGTATAATCTCATACCTCCAATATCACATACAAGAATTATGTTAATTTTATCTATGGTTAGTATTTTCGCTGGTGTATCTTACTTTACTACTGCCGTTTAAACAGTTTTCTCAAGAGCAACTGAAACTTTTAACCTATACCCAATAGCCAAGACAGACCACTATTTTTTTATTGTAGATTATCTCAGAAAGTACATTTAACTGAAATTCTACTATACATTATTGGATTAGAATATTTAAATAAGATTCTAAAAATAAAAATCTCGTTGCTTTTCTCATCATTTGTAAACAAAAATTATACATGTATTAATACTATTTTTTAACATACAATAATTCAAGTGAATAATGTAATACAAGTCACATACGTAAGTTCAGTGGAACATTTATCTCCCTCTTCTAGATAAAAACTACCATTCACCCTGATTTCTTTTTGAAGCCAGGAAAGTGTTCTTCATTAGCATAGTGACTGTCATAGGGCCAACACCACCAGGTACCGGAGTAATGTATCCAGCAACTTCTTTCACAGCCTCAAAATCAACATCTCCGACCAGCCTAAATCGTCCAGTATTGTCTTTTATTCTATTAATTCCGACATCAATAACACATGCCCCAGGTTTCACCATATCCTTGGTAAGTAAACCAGGAACTCCAGCAGCCATGACAATCACATCTGCAGATTTAGTGAAATTCTTCATTTGCTCGTGTGGCGTAAATCTGTGGCAAATCGTTGTAGTCATGTCCAGAGCTCCAGTTTCACCTTTACCATCTGCATGAAGCAGTAAGGCAATCGGTAGTCCAACATGCTTAGACCGACCAACAACTACAGCATTTTTGCCAATGGTATCTATTTTACTTCTTAAAATTAATTCTTTGACACCCAATGCAGTAGCTGGTGCTATTCCTATTCTATCCAAAGTAAGTTTTCCCATATTTTCAATGTGGAATCCATCCACATCTTTGGATGGTGCCACAGCACAACAAATTTCCTTTTCCTCAATACCTAATGGCAGTGGTAATTGAACTATGATCCCATCGACAGAATCATCATTATTCAAACACTTAATCTTCTCAATCAACTCTGTTTGACTTATATCATTTCCAAAGAAGATTGTTTCGCTTAGAATACCTGACAAAAAATTATGTTGTCTGAGAGATGGAAAAAAAAACTATGAACAATAATACCTATGGCTGCAGCAGCTCGAACTTTATTTCCAACATAGGTTTTACTCGCTTGATCATCCCCCACTAATATTGCTATTAGTTTTGGTTGTCTCTTATCACATGCTACCCAAGCATCGACAGAAGACTTGAGTTCCTTTCGCATTTCCTCAGCAATTGCTTTTCCATTTATTATGACAGCTGTTAAGCTATAAAGTCACAATTAAATGAGGATACGAATCAATATAAGTACGCATTCGATTATATTACATTCTGCTTACAGTGGTTTTGAAACATGCAGTTCTCTGAAATGATGCTGAGTATTTATTATTAGAGAAAGTAGCCGACGTGAGAACATCACTAAAAACTTTTAGCTCCTCTTACAGATACGTCAATACTGGTACTGGTGAACACTGCAGTATTACTCGCAGTGTAGAATTACCAGTAATATTGTTTTGCTCTTACAAGCTATCAGGTACCGGTCTTCTTGGTACCGCATACGTTCATATTACCCTTACTAACAAAAGTAAAATCTATAGTACTGTAGCACATGTAGAAGCTACAGGTAAGCCACATGCGCAAGAAGGACGTGGAGCGCTACGATCGCAAATGCCAAGTACATTTAAAAATATATAATCCTACAAGATTAATTTCAAAGGATATTTGCGGAGAGTAAATGTAGTTTTGAGATATGATATGAAAAAAGTATAAGTAAGATTTGAGACGACAATTTCCTCAGCCCTGAATTCAATATTGAATTGAATTCTTTTAATGTTCAACAAAAATTTAAATGTTATAATATTTATGATAGCAAAGTAACTAGAGACATAGACATAATAATAAATCCACTAACATAAATTGTTCCTGCGGATGAAATTTTGGAATATGGGACATAATTCTTCTTTTTTTCATCGTAAGTACGAACTGTGTTACCCAGGGCCATGTTGATTGTCTTCAGGAGAGGATAATCGCGACTTGATTGTGGATCTAAGAAATCATGTAGAGCTGCGCAGTTTCCACGAAAATCATCTGTATCCATGCTCCAAACCATAGCGCCAGCTAGACCCATTTTATTTATCACATCAACCTTTTCTCTGATACTTCTAGGATTGTCATATAGAATGACATTATTATCCTTGATTGCATAAGGAGTGCCAGTTGGATCATCCCATCCACTCCTCCAGCCTTTAGACGGATTAAGTAGTTCTTCACAGATCTATAAGACACATTTACCATTTAGATACAATTCTATTAATATTTTTATATTAATACTTTATAGGTTCTGTTACTTCGTTATATCCCATAAAACCGTTTTCGCGAGTATATGGTCCTTGAAACCCTTGTTCCAAGGCGGGTAGACCCACAGGACTCTCATCAGGAGTGTTGGGTAGCTTAGTCAGGCTAAATGTCCTGCCATACATTGGTATACCTAGAACGATTTTTTCTGGAGGTGCACCTTCTGATAAGAGATACTGTATAGCGTCTTTCTGTAATAGAAAATAAGAAATTGCACGAATTTCATAGGCGTACAATGTATGGAATAAGGAAGCTGAGATTTTACCAGGTTAAGAGTATCGTTGCTTGAGACAGGTGCGTTAGGAAGGACTTGCTTGTTTAAAGCGGTGTGATAATCATAAGCCATCACGTGTACATAATCCAAATATTTAGATATTTCTGGAATATCATAACTTATCTGCATACTGTTCCTATCACCACTGATAGCCGCAGTCAGCAATAGCCCATGGCGCTCGAATGCATTCTTTAGATCCTGTTAAGAAAAATATCGTGGTGAGTTCTCTTTTATTTAAAAAAAAAATATTGTCTTACCCTGACAAAATTCGAAAAGTTTTCTTTATCCTTATCACTTCCTCCACGACGACCGGGGAATTCCCAATCCAAGTCTAGCCCATCAAAACCGTACATCCTAAAATGTTTTTGTAAATATAAAAAAATATTTGATTTACTGCTAAATAATCATACTATTTACAAAGCAATTCATACTGTAAGTATTCTATAACATGTTTCAAAAAGATGTTTCTCTTTTCGGGCGAAGCAACAAGAGCCGAAAAATGTTCACTGCCTTCGTTCCAACCCCCTATAGCCAGGCTGATTTTCAATCCTGGATAACGTTCGCGCAATGCAGTAACAGTCTTGTACGCTCCCATGCCACCGTTATCTTTTAAATCTATCCAGGGATCTAGACTCTTGATAGTCCAGGAAGTAGCATTTAAACCAGCAAAAGTATAAATCAAGTGAGTACATAGGTCAGCACGAACATCATTCACGGTGAATTTACCCTTTGTGGGTCTGTGTGTGGCCCAGGAGGCCATATAGCAGACGACAACCTTGTCGGCTTGCCTTTTGGATCCATCTAAAATTCAAAATTTCCAAAATAAAGTTTCGCCTAGCGAGATTGAAATGTTTTATGTTCTCATTGCGATGTTGAACGTATGTAAGACACGTTGCAACTTCAGTTTTCAACATTTGTCACAATATATTTCTAGGTAAATGTAGATTATTCATCAAGGTCGTGTATTTTCAGTTCAACTTTATCCTAAATGTGTTACCACGGAATGCCGAGCGACCAAAGACCCGGATTTTAAAATATTCAGCTCCCGAACTGAATATATATGATTATCAAGCTAAAGAGCAAGAATGTATAAAGGGAAAGAAGAAAATTTTGTATCTACAGCCGGGAAAGCAATAATATACTATTGCATTTACATCCTTGCTCAATATATATTCGTAACTGTTTTTGTACAGGTTCCAAGAGACTTTCTCTTAAGTGTTGCGATGCCATTGTACGCAAGATAACGAAAGCCATATCTAAATCATGTCTATGGAATAATAAATGCCGCTTTGATAGCGAAACATTAAAATAACAACTTACTGCGAAAAGTGTGCGCTTCAGGAATGTTAAGTGTTAAAAATGATAACAGTACGACGAGAAATGCAGAAAAGATCATTGTCACGGACTGTGACAGCAGGAACGACTATGCTACACTCGCCTTTCACTTTGAACTCCTCGAGCTCAGAGATTCAAAAGAGAAAAAGAAATGAAAGACCGGCTTCGCGATGGAGATGGAACTTGAAACCAGTTAGTACCAACCAGTATCAACACAATGAAGTTCAGTTTAAACTTAAGTGTCGCTAATAATTGGTTCAGACTTCCTTAGTTAAATTTCATATGACTAGCGTTAATCGTGACAAAGGCGTGTTATTAATATTGTTGAATATTCAAAATCAACAATATTGAACAAAGGAAGTTAAATCATAAAATTTTAACTGCTGTTTTTCAAGACTTCAGTTAAGGGATGGAAGAGCAGGTAACTGACGACTAACTTGAAGATGATACTTTGGCAGATGAGTTTGGTGATTGAAATAAAATATTATTATACTTTATTATATAAAGAATACGGAGAAAGCGTACGTTTGCTTTCAAATTAACGGGAGTAGCTATATCCCAAGTAGTACAGCGACATCTGAAAGGTATCTTTTAGAAGTCTGTAAACAGATACGGATATCTTAAAAGATATTCGTAAAGATAGCTATTAGATGTCGAAATGGTACGTCAATTTCACCTAAAAGACATCTTTTGGATATATCGAAAAGAGATATCTTTTAGATGGGTTTTCGCAAAATCCGAAAGATGTCATATAGAAGTCTGGGAAAAGCTACCAGAACAAGTGGCGCACATTAGGTTGTTGAGTAGATAACTATTTGCAAAATTACAAAAGACGTCTAATATCCATAATAGGGTATCTTAATGAAGCCAATCAGATGTCTCAAAGTCTAAATTAAGTTGCTGAAGAGATATCTTTAAAGGTTATGCAAAAGATATCTGTAGTAAAATATCTGTACGAGAGCTGTAAATGCTATCCAAAAGTTATCTTGTATTCTCAAGCAGTAGATGACGATTTCGGAAAAGTTATGCATTTGATACATAAAAATTATGACAAAAATGTCTATGACAAAACAAGCCGCAAGTTGAAACTTTCAATTTGCTTCCTCCGAGTCGTAGGTAGTGTACGAAGTCCCTATATGTATGAGGAAACATTTTTATTTTTTTTAATCTTTGGCTTCCTCATAGATGAATCTTCATTCACTACCGAACCGCGAAATTTGGAATTGCTATAAAATTAGATCCGCTTGGCCGATCTTCACCAAATTTCATATGTATCACGGCTAGATGATATTTCATACTTGCAGAGAATTGCGATTTCATTTGTTGAAGTAAGCGCTAATTACAGTGAGAAAGTTGATTTTTCGAAAAATTCAAAATATCGTAAAATCAAAAGTTCTCGATGGATTCGGCCTAAATGCAATACCAACCAACCTTTGATACAAATCTCTTTGTCAAGAACTATTTAGACCAGTATTACAAAATTTGTTATCGCTAGAGTGATAACGTCCTTTTTTTAGGAATTTGAAAACGACATAAAATCCGAACCGCAGCTTGAATCATGACGAAAATTATAGCCAATGGAGGAATTATAGAGCAGCACTTGAGGAAGCAAAATGATAATTGTTATGGACATTTGTTATAATTTGTACGTACTAAGTGCATAACTGTCCGAAATCGTCATCTTCTGCTGTGTTTTGGACTAATTGGTGTAGGATGTGGATCTTTGCTTTGTGGTTCTTTACTTATATTATAAATAATACGTGTCTTACTGTTATGGCCAATAATAAACACTTTCTAACTAAATATTCTTTTTTTATTTATTATACAATATGCCTTAATAATGGGAAAATAAAAAATTACGTGAAGATCTTAGAATTTCTCATGTACCTTCTTTTCTTTCTTATTGATTACTTATTGATCAATTATAATATCTTGTCAGTGGAACTGCTTGCGCACAATTGTTAGATATCGCGGATAACTTGGGCTACTTGGGTATTATCCCTGAGTTCCTGTGAAGTTTGAAGATGGCGCTTCGGAACATGTCTACCAATGTCTACAGATATTGGTAATGGAATCTGTATGATGTATGTACGTCTGTTTTCAGGATAAAAATTGGCGTGGTAAAAAATTGAATTATGCCTCTGATAATTATCACAGGTATTCCCTGTAGTGGAAAGAGCACCAGGGCTCTGGAATTGAAGAAGTACTTTGAAGATAGTCAAGGGAAGAAAGTTGAGGTTATCAGTGAAGTAGATGCTATAATCAAGGCTGGATATGATAGAAATACATTCTATGCTGGTCAGTCGTTTAATGATATTTAAATCTATTAAATGATGTTTATTAATATTTCAATCTTCCCTTAGTCAATTCAGGAAATCATCCCGAGACTGTTTTATTGAACTAATATATCCTATTTCAGATTCTAAAAAAGAAAAGAGTGTGCGAGCTGATGTTAAGTCTCATTCCCAACGACTTCTGAATCCTGAGGACGTTCTTATTGTAGATGGAAGTAATTATATAAAGGGTTATCGCTATGAGATTTACTGCATGTCAAAATTGTACAAAACACCTCAGTGTACAGTACACTGTGACTTACCCATTGAACATGCACGCTTGTGGAATGAAAAACGACCACAGGAAGAACGATATTCCAATGAAATATTTGATGCCCTTATAAACAGGTACTAATAGAATTCAATGGTCTTTGATCATAGTATCTCAAAAGACTAATATTTCAGGTATGAAGCACCAGACAGTAGAAACAGATGGGATTCACCACTGTTTGCAGTATTACCAGAAGATGAATTAAAATTTGAGGATATCTATAGTGCACTTTATGAAGCCAAGGCACCAAAGCCAAATTTAAGCACTCAGTGTGTCAGTATTTCATTTGTATTCTTTTCACAAGCTAATTAATACCGTATTTCATCATTAGGAAAATATCATTTAACTTACAGCCACCGTTATCATCTGCAAATTATCTCTATGACCTGGACAGGATAACACAGGAAGTTGTGAATGTAAGTTAGATCCAAGATATTTGAACTATTCTCTTAAAGATCAAGAAGAGCCTGATTGTTTTCATTTTTATTTTCATATCTGGTTAAGGCAATTTTGTCAGCCAAACGATTGGGAATCGAGAGCAACGTTAAAATACCAAATTGCGAATTAACTTTGGAAAATTCTAGTGACTCCTCACAGCTGGTACGACTGCGAAGGCAGTTTTTAACGTACAGTAAGATGCAACAGGTAGAACCTAGTCAAATAGCTCTGTTATTTGTACAGTATCTCAATAAAAGTTTATAGGACAACAGGTGAGTCGCATTGAAATACGTCTCTAACATGAAAAAAAGGAAGAGAATTGTATATATCTTGCCGCCTTGGCGTCGTTAACATTTTTGGATACAAAATTATATTAATTACAACAATATATAGTTAATCTAATATACATTCAAGATGTATGCGTTTTCATTACAAGGCAAGCCGTAGCTTAGCGAAGCCCAGTGAAGCTCTTCATCTCAGGTAGTGGACATAACAGAAATTTAATATCTCTAAAACTAATTGTTGAATATTCATTTTACTTCCTATTTCTCAAGAATAATTTTTGTGCGAGTCTTCAATGAAAAGACAGTAATGTAAATGAAGATGCATCTTTAATATTTTGTGCTGTGTCATAATCGTATATAAATTTCCCGTTAACGATGGGCTCCGTAAAACTTCAGCCGGCAGGTACATCGCTTCCTATTATAATATATATTTTTCTTCCCTTTGTTATTTACTGAACGACAAATAATTCCCTCCGAGTTATTTCATCGTTCTTCTTTCCTCATTGACTATTTCTTAGGAGGGATAAAAGAAGTTGGAAGTGCATGGCTAAGACAGAGAGCCGTCATTATAAATGGAAATAATTGTTCGCTCCTCCCATATAATTTCGTGTAACACCAGAAGTCATTGCCTATTAAAGGTTTCCATAAAGGAACATTCGCTTCGCCTCCACTGTGTGGAGCATTCCAACCAGAGATCTTATTATTAATTCTCCTGTTCTTGAATCGTCCCGTTACTTTCAGAATGAGAGTGACTTTGTGTTGGAAAACTTATATTAGAATGTGTCTGGTCGTGCGGCTCCGCTGGTCGTGTTGCTCTCTTCGGCTTCCGGCAGACGAAATAGACGCTGTTATATTCGCATTGCAACATGCTATTGATATTTTGGGCATAGCGCGTCCTAACATGAGTCTCCTCCTTCTAAAATATCAAAAGTCAGTATAATATATGAACTCAATTAAATATTAAATTAAATTTTCAATAAGAAAGAGAGGAACTTGAATATCGTATAGGATTTTTTATAGTATTATAAAGTTCTTACTTCTAATTTAAAACCAAAACCCTTGATAACTTCACGCACAACTTCATAACTAGGCTCTATCGAATCCTCCATTGGCATGTCGCTAAAATGATAAAGTAATGGTCCTAGATTTATCCAGACGCCTCCTGGTTTTAAAATTTTATAAATCGTTTCGATAAACTGTACGACATTGTTGGCACAATCTATGAAGAAGCATGTCGCGACACAGTCCCAATGATTGTCTTCAGTGTAGACCTGAGATGCATAAGGAAGAAATTGAATGGATACAGACAATCTTCAGGTTGATGCCTACTGTGTAGTAATTTAGGAGCGACGATAACCTCTAGGAAGTCTCCGGCTGTCATGGAAAACTGAGCATTTTCAGGAAGATCGCTGGGACTAACATCTGGGAAAAATACTGCCTGAGTCTGATGCTCGGACAATAGATTGTTCATGTACTGATGAACCCAAGGATGAACTTGATAGACGTCTCTTTCTCTGCATCTGCAAGGTACACGCTACGTCTGTACGATGCGAATCTGGACTCGGATTTCATCCGTTACGAATTTATTTATATCGTATACAGCCAGAAAGGCTTATGGCCTCTTCAGAATCTAGTAATTGCTATAATGGGTAACGTTAATGAGCCGGTGTATTGTTGCCCAATTGTTTTGAATTCTATCACGTTGTAGATCAATTATATCACTTACTTGTTGAGTACAAAGTGGGATGCAAAGAGCATGAAGAGGGAAAATTCATTTCCTTGGCAGGTGTAACCACATCGTGCAATTTCATATGCGAGTCGTCCTAATCCTGCACCAGGTACTAAAACTTGAACTTCTGATGGTGCGCTGAAAATTTATATTACTGATTGTTGGAGCACTTTGAAATACATGATTGTTAATGTAATATGTACCAAAACTCCAAAGGGAACTGTCGCAGAATTTCTTCTATGATTGGCTGATAACAGGCACGTCTTTCCTCAGCTCCTTCTTCGCTCCAATCGCGAACCAACTGTTTGATCGTAGCTTGGACCTTCTCTTGATCAGCCATTACAGGTCGTGTATTAAGCATCTGCAATCAGGTCCCCAAACTTTTCGTGTGCTAAGGAATATCACAGCCAAGAGGTAGTCGAAGTCTTTGCTTAAAGTCTAAATTATTGACATAAGCCCTCAGAGGTGGAAGCAAAGATATATGGGGAACAATATAACATGTATAACCTTACAGTGTCTGTTTGGGCGCTGGTAGGGCTGACATTCTCAAAAATATGAGTGACATCTTTTATGATGAGCTTAATAATATCATCATTATTTTCAATACACCTTTTCACTTCTTGCAAGTGTTCCCTGTAATTGGAGAGTAGTTTCTGATGATGTGATGGAAGAGACAACAGGTAAGTCTCCGTCTTCTTGACCCGCTGCAAGGAATGAGGCCTGTGCACAAAATAATATGAGATACATGTCACAGACCAATTTCTAATTATTATGTTCTAGCATACAGGAAGGATTACAAATACAGTAATCAAACGCACAGAAGATTAAAAAATTGCACTGAGTATAACTATACAAATATGACTTAATGGGCAATATACTGTGAGACTGACTTGTAATATTTAAACGCTGATACAATCCTCAGGAAGTGCTTCCTCTCCTCTTCATCTTCATAGGTGTTTTGCATATTTTTCTTGGGGTATGCATTCGTTGAAGATTCCATTTTTCCGTAACACGCGGGCGTAAAGTGCTTCATCCGATTTTTCACACAATATCCCACGGCACCTTGGCTATATTTCCACTGATTTCCACCGGAGTCAAGTTAATAGTATACGTATGTTGTATATCTATATAATTAGTAAACTATAGATATATATTCAATGTATTTCACCTCTCGCTGGACTCCGATGGAAACACAGTCCTTGATATATATCCACGTGAAGCAGCGTCCTCAATCCGCGATCGCCGCGATTTAAAACTTGCCCGAGTGAGCGACGTCACGATGTCGCAGTTTAGTCGCAGTCGTTGGCTATCATCTCATTCATATGTACTTATAAACGGATAAAAATAAGTGTAACCCATCACGAGTATTGACCAAGGGCCTTACGTCATTTGTAGACCTCGATACATAGCACTGTAATGACTTAGAATAATTAAACAGATCTGTCATCAATACACAAGGGACCTACTGTACGTTGAAAAACTAATGCATATTCCTCGGTGCTCTCAGTAGGAATTATCGATTCTGTTACACTCAAAGACCCACCCAGAGTAATCCTAATTGCGGTGGTATTTCTTTTTTTATCTATAATTTCTCTAATCATCTTCACAGTTAATACAATATTTCTATCTGATGGCAGAGTGTCAGTGTCTAGTTAATTTATCAATGAATCTCTAATTGCTCAGATTGTTGGAATAATTGTGCGGATTAGCATTTATATAAATAAGAAAGGATACGAGTAATCATCTTTGTTCATACTTATTTAGTTTTTCCCGGCTTAAGACAGCTGAGAATAAGCTCCATAAGTAAGGGTGGAATAAGGGTTGGAGAGATAGTTGCAGGTAAAATAGGTGGCGCTTGGGCTGTGGCCGGGTAGAAGTTCCTGCTGGGAAGGAGTTCGGGCTTTAAGCGTCCACCATTTTTAAAGGGACTGATCAGTAGCCGATGAACCGCGCTAGTGCGAGGCTGTGCGAGGCTCATAGCGGGAGAGTGAGGTAAACTCGAGTGCCTGATAGTAAGAACATCATTGCCTTTGGGTATTATTTGAGAACTCGGCAAATCGCCTGAGTCTGTGACGAAAATAAGGTCTCTCTCTCAGGATGAGGGTGGCCTGAAGACGAGGACGACGCGGATTCTAACTTATACGACGTATTCGGGCCACACAGCTTAAACGAAATAGGACTGTTAAGACCGAGCGAGAGTGACTGATATATAAACATGTCCAGTGCGCCGCAAATGTCCAGCGGGCTTAGCAAGCTTAAGAAAAAACACTTTCGTGTTAAGCATCAGAAAGTCAAGCTCTTTCGTGCAAACGAACCTCTTTTGAGCGTCTTCATGTGGGGTGTCAACCACACGGTGAGCGATAACAGAGATTTTATAATGTGTCAGTGCAAATGTCAATTATTTAATTTTTCCGTTGTATCTTCTTTTCTGTTTCTTTTACTGATCAGAACTTTTCCTTTGAATGCTGTTAGATGGACTGCGATGAAAATTCCCAACTCTTTATATTGTTGCATTGAGTACTTTGTTTAATCTTTGAATTATGTTGACATACAGTCTGATACATATTGGAATTTATTTGAATTCTTCGTGTTGCAGATAAACGAGCTCAGTCACGTCAACATACCAGTGATGCTATTACCCGATGACTTTAGGGCATACAGTAAATTAAAAGTAGACAATCACCTGTTCAATAAGTAAGTCTAGTTATAATGAGAATAGTAATATAGAGTCTGTCTTCTTGATATACATTTTGTAAAGAGAAACATGAGACATATGGCCAATTCTAAATATAACATTTAATGCCATATCTTAGACTCTCTCACTGCTTTTAATAATAGAATCAAGGAAGACCTTTGCGTGATTAGGCGCGATCAGCCAGTACCAATAGATTTGGCATAATACCATCCACTCTCGATATGGTACTCATAACAAGTAACTATGTTTCTTCTAGAGAGAACATGCCGTCTCACTTTAAAATCAAGGAATATTGTCCATTGGTCTTCAGGAATTTACGTGAGAGATTTGGAATCGATGATCAGGATTACAAGGAGTCTATGACAAGGTGAGAAAGAGGGAATACTCCATTCAATTCTCAAAAGAGAATCAGATGGTGGCTTGGTGCCTACCATAGCATATTGCAATATCTTATCTAGTGTGGAACTCGTCAATCATTCTAATTAATCCGGATTACAAGGAATAAGAAGTTTTCGTCTTTAAACTGCAGGCCTTTCTCATAATATAAGAATTCTTGCCGTTAGATGTCGGACGTTTAATCCTTCGCAAGCTAAACGGCATAAGGATTTGGCAGCGATCACTGGAAGGAGTCGTCAGTTGGTTCGACGCTCTGCTACCGTTCCTTCGATAACCTTATCCGATCCTCCTGCCGTTTCGCGAGTTCCTGTCCTTAATAAGCCACGGCGTACCTACAGTTTTAAGCCCAAGCGATTGAGGTAGACTATCTTCTTCAGACTACGACTTTTTGCGTGACGTTTGTGGCTAACGCGACCCAATCCAACCTGATCATCAAATCACTTGATTTAATCCAACCTGATCCTCAAATCACTTGACCCAACTACATCACAGGAGTCATGCCCGGGACGGTTACCCAACTGCGTTGTTGAGATTTTTTTTGTTGGGTTTTGCTATCCATTAAATCCCTCTACCATGCACGCAAGCATTTACTAACGCAATATATATATTAAAAAATAAATACAATACTATATAATTTATTATTGGCCAATACGGCTTTCACGGACCCAGGCAAATTAACGTCTCTGAAGATACGATTTCACATAGCCTACACTACGTATTTGTCACCAGGTTACCTGGCACAAGACTAAAAGTATCCCTTAGTGTACATTGCTTGCAGGACACGTTACTAAGTCACTGTTTATCATCCAAAGAGTTTAGTAAATAACTGACTAATATTTATCACCGTTATATCTCAAAAGAATCTATTCTCTGTATTACAGATCTCAACCAATATTAGATGACTCTTCAGGAAAGAGTTGCGCCAAGTTTTATCAATCCTACGATAAACTATTCATCATAAAGACCTTGACTAGTGAGGAAGTGGAGAGAATGCACTCCTTTTTGAAACATTACCATCCGGTAACTATAATGATCCAATCAATTCATCCCATAATTCGCATTCGCCATTCAATTAGCATATCTTTTTCTTGCTGAATTATTTAGTATATTGTGGAGCGACATGGAAAGACCTTGTTACCTCAATATCTGGGAATGTACCGTCTTACTGTGGATGGAGTCGAGCACTACGTAGTTGCCAGTAGAAATGTATTTTCAAATCATCTTACTACACACAAGAAGTTCGACCTCAAGGGTTCGACTGTGGACAGAGAAGCTTCGGATAAGGAAAAAGAGAAGGATCTCCCAACCTACAAAGATAATGATTTTGTCAAGGAGGGTACAAAAATCTATATTGGAGAGGAAGCGAAGGCTAAGCTTATTGAGACATTGACTGCAGACGTGGACGTTAGTATCCCTTAATAATCCTTTAACTTTTCTGAGAACAATAAAGTAATTGTTTCGTGGATTTGCAGTTTCTTACACGACTGCATCTTATGGATTATTCTCTGCTTCTTGGCCTGCACGACTGTGCAAGGGCCGAACAGGAGAACAGAGAACGTGCTGAAAGAGAAGAAGATGAAGACAACCATGATGACGAAGATGACAGCGAATCTGGAAGTGGTCTAGATACTCGTGGACCAATGGGAGAGTAAGAACACTATATTTCATATACTCTTATCTTACCAAGAAACAATAAGACATAAATAAATCTGAATAAAATGGAAGTTGCAGTCGAGTGTGGGGTTGGAGCGGCGTCGGAGTGATGGCTACTCCACCAGAATCTCCACATGCAGCTTTGATGCGCGATGCCAGTCTCCAGTATGAAGATGCTATAATACCTGAACTAGACATATACGCCATACCAAGTTCAGAAGGTAAAAAAGAACTACAATACCTCCAAGATTTCTTTAAATGAATCTAGTCTACATATGTACATGGTTTTGCTCTTATCAGGTGCACCTACGAAGGAAATCTACTTCCTAGCAATTATCGACGTCTTGACGCATTACGGAGTGCGCAAGCAGGCAGCTAAAGCAGCCAAAACTGTTAAGTACGGCGCGAACGTTGACGGGATATCAACCTGCGATCCGGAACAATATGGCAAACGATTCATAGAGTTTATGAGCAAAGCGATAGAGTAAGAAGTCCTTGAGTATAAAAAAGAGTGTGTGTGAACGAAAGACAGAGCGTCAAACTGAAAGAATGTTAATGGATAATGACAATGAGAAGAATGTACGAATGAGAGAGATAGAGATATTTGAAGAAAGAGTAGAAAAGAAGTGGAAGCCGCTGTCAAATCGTCCGATAATCGGCAGCGTCGCGACGTATACTCGGCTCGTGACCTTCGTTCTCTTCTATCTTATTAACCCCTAATTTCGTATTCACCCCTTATACCTTAATTCGTTTTCTACGCCGCGAGAAAAGTTGACTCGACGTTACTTCTAATAAATGCCAGGAATTCATTAATCCACCAGGAGACACGTATAGGTGGTTCTGATGCATCGACTCCATTCACTGATTGTTGATTTGACTTACTGATTTCATGTTTTCTTTTTTTCTCTTATTTTGGCAGTCAGAGGATTAAGCTGACTTGCTCGCCTGCACATTATATATTTTTCATTGATTAATACAATACGTGTATATATTATTATTATTTATGAAAGATATTCTTGCATGATATAAGTACACGAGAAGTATTCACAAGGCGCGTATGTCTGGACGTTATCTACTCGCGACGCGTAAGCTCAAGACTTTTTTATATTATGTAAGTATCACGATGTTTTCTGCACTTTCGAACAACAGCATACCGCAACAATGGAAACAACCATTGGCTAAATGGAATGGCAACAAGAATACCATAAGGGTATAAAATAAATGTATTAAGTTAGCGGACAGGAATGCTTTTGCTGAAAGCAAAGGAGAAAGGTCGTATGTTCTTTCGACAAACTATAAACTGTGACGAGTCGTTGCATTGCGCTTTTTTACACAATCTTTACACGCCAATGTAGGAGATTTTCGTCTGTATATCGAGAATGCGAAGGTGAAAGAGGAAATAGCGAGTGCATTGTCAAAAAAATTCTCAGCTAAAGTTTTTTGGCACTTTCTTTTTACTGTCACCTTTTTGCGCGTACTGTTATGCTGCACCTATGGGCCAGCTTGGCATGTATTTGTGCCAGTTAAATAAATATATGAAGAGAGAATGTGAGAGAGAGAGAGAGAGAGAGGGGGGGAGGGAGAGGGAGAGAGAGAGTAGAAAGAAAGTAGTTGGGAGAGACGAGAAAAATATTTCTGTTGATAACTGACGTCCGTTCTTTTTCCTAAGGAGACAAAGAATCACGGATTGATTTATAATCGATGAAATGCAACTGAAGAAGTATAATATAATATATAATATATGTGCAAATGTTACTGTTTAAGAGCTTTGATCTATGCAGACGAGGAACGAAATAAAAATAAATGTAACAATTTGTAAATTGATACTCTCGATTTATTATGACTTACCATTCCAAGATGCTTTCCGAGAATTCTTATTTTATCTTGAATATGTTGATAAATGTTTAAATAATAAATAAACAACGAATTCTATTTGACTCGATGAACGTTACACGTTCATATGATATAAAAGATAAATTCTCATAGAATCTTTCTTATGCAAGTAGGACATGCATATCCCAGTGTTTTCAGACTCGAGGTCTTTTTGAATGCATTTCTCTAGCTGGAGAAATGTTATCTAGAGCCTCGGACTGGATACTATTTCGACCACTTCTTTTTCTGTTAGCAGTGGGGGATATTTGCTTGAGACACTCCACGTCGTTGAAAACTACCTGAGCACCACCACCACTTGTAGGCACGATGTCTCCCTGTTAACAGAAATGGGAAGGTTATTCGTTAAATATTATAATATAACATTAGAAAAACATTTTATACGTTTGTAGATACCTTGTATAACTTAGTCTCGAGTTCGCCATCGGTGTCCTGTTCCTGGGCTATTAGGCAATACTTGGAGGCACCATCTGTGATTTCCTTGGGATCACTCAGTCGGGATACACTGCGTCTTCGATGCATTAGAGGCTGCAATATAGTTCCTACAGGTACAAGGGCACCAGGTCGATGATCTACCCACCTGTCTGCACTTTGTGATCTTCTATGCCTTAGATTTACTACAGCAATTTTGTCCTGCCATGATGAGAGTATGTTAAAATTAATATTTAATTGCCAGTCCTCCAGGAGCAATAGGAATATGGAGATGCATATTACCCTCCTCGACCGCGAATCTGTACCAGCAGGTGTTCTGCAACTGGCTGTATTATCAGTGTCACCCGCAGTGGAGGGCGGTGGCGAATTCCTGGATAAGGCTGTTGACGGTACACTCCCGTTCTCATCCACCAAAATTTTCTTAACAAGTTTTAACTTATTCTCCTTGTCCTTCATCTTGTTCTAGAAATAGACAAGGAATAAAAGATCGTTTTTTTTTTCAAGCGAATAACACCTGATAAAGTATCTCAGGTAGACGAGATTCTGTTAGAGTTTACCTGAAGATATTGCTGCTCCTGACGATGCTTCATTTGAAGCTCTCTGTATATCTTGTCAGTTTCTTCTTGTATTTTGGTATTGTACTTTTGTTTCGTTCGTTGCTTCTCGATCATACGTTGATTCAGAAGCATATCTTTTTCACGCAGCTGTTAAGATAAATTTTATTAGAATATCTATTTAGATTTTAACGTTATCGAGAACTTACTTCTCGTTGGAGACTTCTAATCGTTTCGTTTGCACCATTCAATTTCCTGAGCAGACTGTCTATCTGAGAGTCTGTCTTGTACAAATGATTCTCTAAGGCTGTTATCTATGAAAACAAATAATATTGCACGCAATATTTTAATCTTTACAGTTTTATTTACTAATGAGATATTTAAATCTAACTCACCTTCTTTTTCTCTTGTGCATTGGCTGCGTTTAGAGATGCATTTTCAATTTTAAGTGTCAAAAGTTCTTGCTCAGCGGCAACGAGCATCTTTCTGAAGTCATCCTCTGGAAATTTTTTTTTTTTAAGAGAACAATCTCATTAAATTACAGGGACATGGAAAAAGTTGTTTGAGACATTTACGCTTTTTTTGTAAATCGGCACGCAAGATATTTCTCTTCTCTATGCGTTGTTCCAAAAAGCGCATCAGTTCAGTAATTATTTGATCATTATGTGGTCCATTGAGCTCCAGCTCTGGAAATGGTCCACCTAGACTGTAGACTAAACCTAGATCAACATCAAGTTCAGCAGCCATCGGTTGACCATGCTTTTCTAATCTAGCACGAGCTTCTTTGAATATCTAAACAAAATTCAGAGTAGGAATATGTAAATGTGAAATATGTATATATTGTTCAAATAATATCATTAATATTTCTCACCTTATTGGCGTATCTTCGACCAGGTGTGTAACCCAAATCTATCTTTGATGCTGAAGGCTTTGATACTTGTACTTCCTGGGTCATTTCTGCAAACTTCATTACTTGCTGTAAGAAACACAAATACAGGAATGATCTTAATAAGTTACAGCTTGGAGAATGGATTGTCTTAATAAATTATTTACAATCGTTTCGTCGTAATCTTCGGCTCTAGGATTAACACAGACGATCATCCTGACCTGACCCTCGCCATCAAAGTAATTTTTGAACAAATGAGTCAACTTGGAGTCCCGATAGGGCACAAT
>JARQTJ010000623.1:571800-593338 GCA_030142635.1 Trachelus troglodyta | reverse complement strand
CTGCCAGTGACACCATAAGCAAACAGCAGACCATTCCTTCCCTGGATTAAATTTTCTACCAGAGGAAGAGCAACTACACGGAATACTTCTCTCTGAGAAACATCTGCATTAAAGACCCGGCTAAATATTGTTTGTATCTCCTTCGCAGTACCATTCCGCAAATTACTGGCTGATTCAGGAGGACTAATGTTTATAGTTGTGTCAGAAATAACTCTCATGCACGAAACATCCGTAGCATATTGCATAGGCCTCAAACGACAATAAACATGAACAGGCTCCTTCGACGCAGAATTTTGAAATCTTTGACGAGATGCTGGTTTGCGTGTGAATGCTGGTTGCTTTCCCCTTCTGGAAACATTTATTATCCCATAAGATGCTATATTGGGTGATAGAGAGCAGATAACAAATTTTCAACTACTTCGGTCTCTTCTATTTTCCTCTTTTATAATTATTCTTTTACTAGTAAAGCATTGAGCTTCTCAGAAATATTATCGTAACCATTGTTAATCTTAATATTAAGATGTTAAAAACTTACGTCGGATTCATGTTAACGTCTAACAGAAATATTCCTTGATATATAAGAATTATGATCGATCTCTGATTATATAAAGTATAACTCTTCCTCAAAGGACCACAAAATTACAATGCTCGTTAGGAATACATTCTATACACCCAGTCGGTTAATTTTCAAAATGTATACTACGACATGAGTTCATTACTTGACCAATAGCTTTCATTCTGGTTGCGCCTAAGGCCCCATTTTTGCTCTTCTCGTCCAATCAGACATTACTACAGTGATACCAATCATCGTAACGTTTTACACATATGTTATGCATGTGTAATAGGCTCCCGTTTAGTGTGTATGTGCTCGATAAGCGTTCGCTTCTTGTCTGATTGCTCGCTTATCTTATCTGGGGGTATTTCGATTATTCAAATTATTCCTGCCTGCAACCACCAATTTAGCGTATCTTAGCAAAATTGTGGTTGGAAGTAAGTAAGGATAATGAATTTCGATAAAGATCTCTTGAACAATGATGAGAACTGCTTGTGGTACTCGTGTTTTTTAAATCGCCTTTCTGCAAAATCCCAGTAGAGTACATTTAACGAGACTTTAATGTACTTTTTTATTAAATCTTTTAATTTAGCTTCAGCAATTGCTGCTCAACTTGGCAGCATTTTTTCAATTGCGCATGACGCGTTACTTATAAATATTTGAAATATGACAATTTACACTATGCGTAATGAAAGGATAAAATTTAGAATTCCTTGAAATCATTTTCTGCTAAAAAAATTATATATTATAATAAAATTATATATATTAATAATATAGGGGTGAGTTGATAATATATGATTAAACCTTGTGTTAGAGAAACTTTTATTTAAATATAGGTCTGTCCATAGTAATTAATATTCATAGTCCAAACAGAATTTTATAAAATATATGTTACGCAAGTACTTTTATAGATAATTTTCTTAAGTTTCATTGATGTGTATAAAGAATTTGAGCATTCAACACGGTTTAGTTTATAAAAATAACTGTTTTATACAGATGCCACATGTAGAAGCATCGTTCAATCTCATTTCTTATCTCTCCAACGAATATCCAAGTTACAGTTTCAAACATGGTACACTTTGATTGTTTCTTAGTATTCAGATATCGTTCATATAACGTTATATATTTTTATTCTTGTATGGATAAGAAAATAAAAAATAGATGTTTGAAGTTTTATGTTTGTGGTTTAACATTTTTGGCATTTACCTCGGACTGCCAACTTTTTACGTGTTCCCGTATAGTGATTATATCTTTAGCAGATGTCCTGCAACATCCTCCAATATACTTAACTCCAAGATCCAACCATTCATGAATAAATTGTTCCAGCGGATTCCAATCATCTTCCTTCTTCCATCCTTCGCTGACTGAGTATTTTTCTCCACTATTTGGATAAACAACCAGGGGAACATGATTTATACCAAAATTATCAGTAATTCCCTTAATCAATGGTGTGATAAGATGTGGTCCAAGACAATTAACACCGACTGCAACTAATTGATTGGGTAATGCCCTCTTGTAGCAGCTCAATGCAACTTCTTGAAAGTTGCTACCGTCAGCAAGACTTTTTCCATCCCCACGACATGAAAAGGATAGCCAGGCCTTTACATTAGGAAAATCTCTTTTTATTAGATCAATCAATGCTTCAGCTTCAAGTTTGTAAGGTATTGTCTCCAGAGCAAGTAAATCTACTCCACCCTTGATTAATGCTTCTATACGTGGTTTATGCCACTCAGCCATGAATTCCGCAGTAACATCTTGACCATAAGATCCAGTGTATTCAGAGGCATCGTGCAAGGAGGCTCCATAGGGACCACACGAACCAACAATTTGTGGCTTTGGGTTGACTATAATAGCATTACCTTTTATCTCTTCAAGGTATGTTTTTACAGCTCTCTTAGATAGCTCTACAGCACCGTATATTAATTGAAGACTCTCTTCTTTACTGATCCCCAAATGCTGTACAAAGCCACTGATAGATGCTTGATACGTGTTGGTTTGTATTATATCAGCACCAGCTCGCAGAAAATCAAGATGGGTTGCAAAGACAGCTTCAGGATTAGTAGCAAGAAAACGTGCAGTCCACAGAGGATCACCGTCTATGCTTGGTCCAACGTGTGTAGCCAGTTGAGTAGAAAAACTACCATCTAATATTTTTACCTCAGTCATTATGTCTAGAAGTATTATTCTCCTTTAACTGACTTTCAATAGATTCTTTTCTTTCCAAAGTCCACCAAGGAGTGCTACAATGAGATTTAAAAATCTGTTCACTAAAGTAAGATTAGATGTATTCAAAAGAGCATAAGAACAAAGGTTCCTTTTGATTCAAATAATAATTTATATGACAAAATTATGTGAAGTTTTATCAAGTTACTGCAAGATCAAATTGGATCTACAAGCATCTTTTTATAATAATTTTATTTTTTTCCCATCATTTCTATTATTTCCTCAAGGAACAATACCACAACCATTTGAAAGTAATGTTACCAGTTACTTTCCTCTTTCCTTAACTCTTACTTATTTTATGGCCAATTTCTTCACCTTTGGATAAAATTTATTCTGCGGATAAACTTTTAAAACTTGAAAATGATTGGTTAACTGGGGATTTATCCGGATAATAATTTTTATCTGAAGGTGAAGAAATTGGTCATTAGTCAATCATAAATTATATACCTTTTGGAATGCATACGTTATTTATCAGCACTAAATCAATTCCAATTTTTGACGGCTTTCAAAAATTTGTTGTGTTAGTAGTATTTTTTTATGAGAGGTGCTGCCCGTTGAAGTGAACAAATTTTGAACTATATACATATGTGCTCTAAGTAAGGTATAAGCCTGTAATCTGTTTTGTAATTTATACATACAAGACAAATTTCATGTTATCTTTTTAAACAAGTTACTGAACTATTTAGATATATGTATAAAGGGAGTTTCGTATTGCGTATATGAAAGAATTGTGTTATATACAATATAATTTTTATAACAAATGAGTCGTGTGGTACTTCCTTGAAATTCGAATAATTCATTATATGGATTTTAATGTAAATTCCAGTAATAGAAAATATTTTTAAAATAATATCAATAATATCGTTTAATTTGTTTATACTTACAAAAATGATTTTTATGTTGTAATTATATAATGAAAAATGCATAATAACTCGATGCCAGTAGTCTCGTGTTATAATCATACTGCAATGGCCGACTTCGCGGCTCACTTATCATTTCCCTAACTTCATGATTGTTGTGTTCGGCATTTGTTTGCGCTGAAGTTCGTCTCCAATGGAATTGTTATTGCTGGGATCGAAGATCAATTGAAATTTATCAAAAGCAGAAAAAAGACATTTGGTGTATTGTGTTCCATGCGTCACATGGAAGCCTTCTAGTAAGAAAATACGAAATGTCGACTACGGGTGATTGGATACGTTTTCAATATTTTGTAGTATATTCATGGAATGATATCTCAGGTTAGGATTCTCACACGTAACCCGGTGATATTCCAAGTTCAGTGTCAAATACTTAGTCGTTGGAACAAGAGTGCAAATATAGCCTAGAGAAGATAGTTCTAAGATTCGAAGGAAGTTCTACGGTGTATTGTACTTTATTGAGAAAATCATGGGATCGCTGAGTCTTCTTTGTCCCATGTGTTGTGGGGAGAGTTTCGACAACTCACAGACATTAAAAAGTCATTTGTTAAGCATGACAAACAACTTATACTGTCCTCGTTGTTCTGAGAGATTGGACTCGGTAATGGCTCTTATTCAGCATTTAGATGACTGTGGTCATGGTACAGAGGCTGCAATGCATTTGGTTGCTGAAGTCGATCCTGAATTGGAACCAGAACTAGAGGTAGAACCTCAAATAGAAGCCGAGTCAGAAATTGACGAGTCAAAGGAAGAGACAGAAGTTTTAATGGTTTGTTTAGATACTTATTATAAAAACAATTAAAATTTAGCTAGAAGTCAAACTATACAATCATAATTGTTCCCGCTGCAGGAAGCTAGTGTTGAGCAGATTGATCAAGGATTTTTAGCAGCAGTAAACGATGGAAAGATAATGATAGTTGGTGGTTCTCGTACGATACAAGTAGATGAAAATGGTAGGTTCCAAAGTAGCATAGGTTCTATATTCTTTATTTAAGTGATTTTTGTATTTGATATTATTAGGCCAAATCGAAGTAGTAGAAAAAATGGATACAGAATCAGAGGAGCTTGAGGTACCGTCATCCATACAAAACATGGAGAAGCTCTCTCCGATTAATGAGCTTTCTGAAGAAAAGGATACTTCTAGAGACTCACTGGCCAATCTGACATCTACAGCCAATGGCATTAAGTCAGAGAGAAAAGATATGATATCCATTTTACCAGACAATTCAGATCTCCTCAATGAAGAGGATGACACTTTGATGGGCATGGACCATGTTAACGACGTCCAAGAATTGAATGATACTGGGCTTCTAGAAGTCAAGCAGGAACTATGCGAGGTAATTAAGAGACTATAGCCCGTATTCACAACTCGCTCTTAATGTCACTAACAGAGTTGCTTGTAGTTAAAAGTCATTAAGAAAAAATTTAAAAGCGCGCTATTAGCACTAAAAGCAAGTTCTTAATACGGGCTTATAAATATAGGTAATTTTCTTGTTATATTCTGCAATGAAGAGTAATCAATTTTCAAGTTTCTCAAAGCATCGGATGATACTTCCTCGTTGTTTCATAGATAGAATCCGAAGCACTCTATAGTTGTAGCAGTTGTGGAATGAGTTTCAATTCCGTCCTGGAACATATAAAGCAATACCACGATGGACAGGAAGTTGTTCTCGAAATGGCTGAACAGCAACTAGACAGTATCGCAGCCTCAGTTGAGCCAGCCGTTCTTGAAGAACCAACCGCAATCATACCGCCTCGGCAACGGCAAACAATGAACACTCTACGCACTGAAGAATGCGTTGACAGTGAAGGAAGACTCTATACCAGAAAGGTTGTGCAGATAGAAAGATTTTGGGACCGTCCAATGAGCGGAAGTCGTTCCTCCAAAGCACCAATGATAGAGAAATTCTTCTCTAACGCTGAAGGTGTCAAGGTACAAATCATAATTACCTACATATTAAATTTACATAAGTTTCAACCCACTGCGAGAAGACATCTTCTACATCTGTTAGCCATTATTGGTTTTCAGGTACGCGATAAAACGGTAACGGCAGCACCAGTAAGGATGTACCGTTGTAACCAGTGCTTGGAGCAATTTCCAAAGCTTGGGGATTTTCGCGTCCACGCGTGCCTTCGTGGTACTAATCGGTGTGATCGGTGCGATCAGGCGTTTGCAACTGCACGCGCGTTGCAGTTGCATTCAAAGGTGCACGAAGTCGACAGCAATGGTGGTCAAAGGGTCTTCCTTTGCTCTGCATGTGGTACAGAGTTTTCTTCCCATAAGAGTCTACGACTTCACTCAAGGATGCATGCGCCAGTGAGGTCGCGACATGTAGATGCTCCCGAAGGTACTCACAGTGCTACGTTTACCTGCCTAGAATGTGGTGAGTAATATAAAAGATTATTTATTTTATAGAATAATTATCCTTGTACTGTACAATAAAGTGAAATGATTTGCGCAGGGAAAACATTGTCGGAATCTTACAGAGATGCTCACATGGCTCTACACACTGGCGATTCTGTTACTTGTAGTGTATGCAATAGAAAATTTGACTCCGCAGACAGCCTTGCTATGCATGCAGCTGTCCATTCGGATGCTAATCGTTCTCATTCGCCCACACCTCCCGCTAGAGATATTAATGCATCCCCAGTAGATGCAGCGGCGGAAGCGGCTGCTGCAGAAAGCGGTGGTGGTGATATTGATAAGGAAAAACCATATCAGTGTCAACACTGTGGTAGAAGATTTACTAGGCCTCATGAGAAAGTTAAGCACGAGCGTATTCATACTGGAGAGAAACCACATGCCTGCGAAGTGAGTACTTTGAGATATTATTTTCTTTGCAAGATTCATTGATCGATGCATATCTTGATATAATTAATTCCAGGTTTGCGGCAAAACTTTTCGAGTGTCTTATTGCTTAACATTACATATGAGAACACATACTGGTGTAAGACCTTATGCTTGTCAACACTGTGGCAAAAGATTCAAAGCTTCATCGGTTTACAATCATCACTTGCTCACTCATGGCGAGGAGAGAGCATATACCTGTCCGTACTGTCCCAAAACTTTCAAGACAAGAGTGCAGCTTGCAGGGCACAAAAACAGTCATACCAAACCTTTCCGATGCACAGAATGCTCTAGACCTTTTGCATCGTTATATGCAGCCCGTGCTCATATTCAGACTCACAAGAAGGATAATAACCTCAAGTTTAGTTGTTACATCTGTGGTGCATCCTATGGTCGTGCCTTTGCATTGAAGGATCATCTGAAGCAACATGGTCAGGACGTTCTTACACCGCCAGAACCCGCTCGCGAGGAGGAAGTTCGTGAGGTTGATGATTATTTACTTGCGGAGGAAGAGGCTGAGGACGAACTTGTTATACCTTCGCCTCTCCCGGGAGCACAGTCATCTGATGTCGAAGAGTCAGATTGAGGTTAACCTAGTCAATTCTACAAAACAAATGTTTTCATCGTGAAACGAATGATTGCAATTAGTGATCATTCAAAAAGACATATTTCTCAATGAGAAGTTCTTTAACTTTTGAGAGTTCCACCAGCCGTTTCTGTGGACTTGTCGAGTAATTTTGCATCCGTCGATGATTGCATTCTTTTATTCTACATATTTTAGTTTTCACCTGTTTTTCTTATTTAATGAAAATTGAGATTCGTTATGGTTTTAGCTAGTGAGTTTAACGGCTTGTTGTTCCCTAACGGGAAAACATGGCTTTTTCTTTTCTTTTTTAATTGAGTTATGCAATGTTCAGGCGAGTAATTTACTCACAGCTTTTCTTTTTAATGTGACTGCTGGTTAATGCGAATTATTTTTATATGAGTATTCATGCAATTTTGCCATTAGTCGAAATACATCGTAAAACATGAATTTCATTTTGTCGCTGCGATAATTCAAAATACCCTTAAGTTGCAATAATCATAAGTGTATTGGGTAACTGAACAGGAATTGAGGATGATCTCGTACGGACTCGTATTTTAAATGAATTTTTCATTCGGGAATTACAAGCACATAAATCTCCTCCTCTGATGTCTTCAGATTCGATATAAGAAAATGTCGAGAAACATCCAGAAATTTGTTGACTTCGTATTTCAAAGTCGCAGGGTGTTGGGTTTTATATTAAGACATTCAAATGTCTTTATGTTATAAATTAATACCAAATTATTTTCCACTATTATGCAATACTGTCGATCGAAAACAAATCGTTTATTGTTTCATTGACGTTTATTGTATTGTGAATTTTTAACTAATTCAATAATATTTTCTTAATTAATTCTAAACAATTTGAAGCATCTTCAACTTTGTTGCTTCATCGATGAAAAATAATCTTTATCAAAATCTTCCATTAAAGAGCCGGTACAAGATTTATGTAATTTGAAATTTGCTATTCAAAATAGAAAGGGAACGAGTACCTTCTTTTAATGAAGAAAAATAAATAAAATGTACTAGCAGGATAGATATATATGAAACAATAATTAATTGATTTTGCTCGATTATCATCAACGAGGATAAAATAAATTTAAAAAATGTTCTACATCTAGGAATACCTAGAGGTTGACTGATTAGACATTAATTTATCCAGTACAAAGAGAAAAGAATTAAAACCGCTGACTAGTTGCAATGCTAGAAGAGTAACTGCTACTTATTTCTTTAGAAATATTGCTTGTACCTTCTAGTAATGCTTGTATCGATTTCTAAGTGTCTTGAGGTTGAGAGTGCCTAGACCGGAGTAAAGATAATGTAAAAGAAATGATAAAGAGCTAGTGGATTGTAAAAAAAAAAGAGGAAAAGATATTGTTCTCCCTTAGATGGAAGAAAATGAAAACACAAAATTCTCTTGTTTGTCGTTAAAAACAGGAAAACGTGTTGACAAGTAGCTTGATACTGTTTTGTATCAATTGTACAAATACATTAATTAAATGTATTGCGTTCATTCTGCCAAATAAAATACTTTAGTACCTCGAGTCAAACACTTTATTTACGGGATTCTATTACAGCCTTTTTACTAGATAAGGACACATTTAATATCACTTAAAATCAATCACCATGCGGGAAGGTATTTAATGGAAAAAAAACTCCTTGTATTAAAATTCACTTTATATTAAACCTTTATAATTCACATTTCGTAACAGAGTAATATTTTCTCCCTAGGAAATAGGTCGTGATGTCATTGAACAGCTATTAATACATTGACTATTCCAGTATCAATGAATACATATATATGTACCCATAAGAATGCCTGGAGGTGATATTTTGACAAAAAGGCGCTTGTTTCTTTATTTCAAATTAATTACATATAACTACATTATACAACAAAAGTATAAGCTGATACATAACTCCACCGTATAATTTTGACTGTAACAAATAAGTCTGTGGTCTTCCGATAACTTCTAAACGCGAGGATAATACTTTTTTGTTTCACGATCTTTTTGGTCATAAAATTCTACGTTTTCCATCCTCCAGTATTTTATAATATTAGCTCTGTCTCTTCTAAATCGTAATAGTCCTATTATCCAATTCTCATACTTGCTTTGATGTGATTTCATTTTACCATAATATCGGAATACCCAATGTTCAGATTCAAATTTCAATTAAGCTATAAGAAACCCCATTGTAGCATGAAAGTTATTTATAGCAGTTATCTAGCAATATCACTCGGCGAATTATTGAAAAATGCAAACACATAATGTGTCACCATTGCCTAGTGAGTGGTTGCTATCCAAAAATTGCGAAAGTGGCGTAACGACCGTGTAATTATTTGTTTGTCATTTATTTTTAAGTACGCCTATTCATAAAACTCGTTTGTATAATAGTTACGAATGCATTCGAACGTCGGACAACAATCCATACATCGTTTGTTTTTTTATTTTTATTTTTTTCAAAAGGAAACTATAGATTATACAAAAAAGACATATATATTTCCCTTTATGAAACCTAAACGTTTCAGACGTGTTTACTATTTATTTAAATATATCCGTGCCCTATAGATCTCGTACTTAACGCATTGAAACTTTCAAAAGCACTTGTTCAGAATTAGATCCACTTACAGCCATCGATGTCAATAAGTATTAATAAGTACGTGTTAGGACTCATCCTTCATTAGTCTGTTACTTATTACTGTATAATATTTACATTGATCCATCATCCCTGCTTTCGCTAAACTCGTTTGGGTGTTCATCTTTTTTTTTTAAAGATTCCTTACTTTGCGCGTGCCCTTTGTGTTTAAACTCTTTTACGTCAGTGAACGCGCCTTGTTATAACTTTCTTTATTTCTCTTTTTCTTATTAAATTAATAACCTTAATTAATCATAAATTTAATATTTTAATATATCACGCGTGCCCTTGGCTCGAAAGCTCCTTTATTGCAACATAATTGCAGCAGGCCGTCTTGAATTCTATCAAGGAACGTTACAGCGCTCATTAGATTTTGTAGAAGGCAACAAAAAAATTTCTTCTCAAGAAATGCCCCACACATAAAACAATCTCAGCTTTGATTCAAGAAATTATAAAAAAAAAGAAAATTCCAAGAGATAGAAGGTCTTTCTAATCGCTAATCCATCATTTCAAATTCGTATCATTTTCTAAATTCATTTTTATGCACTTCTCTAATTTTAAGTGCGTCTACCGAGCTGCAGTACGGTCTCGTTGAACTGCACTCTCAATACGCTACTTTTGTTTCTCTCTAGGAACATACACCCAACGTATAATGTGCGTACACACACAAGAGCACACACGCGCACCGCAGTTTTGGAAATAAGCGACAGAAACAAGAACCTCAAAGGCACTTTGAACGAAAAGTAACTAAAAAAGAGATGGACGGCCGCTAATGTGCTTATATAATTTACATATGTATATCATGTCTTTTTAAATAGATACTGTCTTCATTGTCTTTTACTATTTTCCACACAAGACTTCACAAACGACACCGCACTGTATATTCTAGGTAATCTTACATGCATAACACACACCATATACCAAGCATGCACACGGAAGTGATACACTCTCACTATACACACGTCGATATATCGTTTTCTTCGCGGATGGGCAACACGCTGTAGCAACGGCCTGTTGAAATATATTTCTAAAATATTTTGTCTAATGGGACAAATATTAGTCAGAGACGTCACTAAGGGCTCTTCCTTACATGTTAAAGCGAAGGAATATCTATGGCTGCAACTGTAAACCACTCTACTCTTTACGCCACCATTTTGTATTACTTGTTTGTAACTTATAAAATGAAGCTCCCGCTAACAGTGCCCCTTCTTGAATCCTGTGGTGGTAACTAGCGAGTTTTTAAATATCTTCTATATTCGTTTCTATGACAATAACAATACGAATTGTAATGCACTCCAAGAAGATGGTATTTATGTACAACGAGAGACGCTACGACAGAGGACATACTTTTACTTTTCCCTTCGGGACCTAGAGAATTCTTTGTTTCCGTTATCTACCCCTTTTTCCTCTTGTAAACGTCATAGTCGAGCGCCTATCCCGTAATTCTTCTATCTAATTTACCTACCTAGAAAACCCGAACGCTCCGTTATCTGAGATTCTGTTACTTTGTCACTGTGATCTTGACAAAGACCAGCTACCAGGTTGCTCCGAAGAGAACAATCGAAAAACTTTCTAGCCTTGATTGATTCTAGAGGCTTGCATTCTGGAATACTGACTTCGACATCTTCCACAAGGCAGGATTCTTGTTTGTCACACTCATTTAATGCCCATCCATCAGGACATTCCATATGGTGCTCGGTCAGAGACACTTTCCAGGATTCTGGGAACACCATTGCGGCCATATAGCTTCCGTTTTCAGTCCTCTTGCCAGGAGAAGTTCCACGTGCGCCGCCAGACGCGTGTAAACGTTCTCCTCTGTGGAGTAGCCATTGATCGGCAGATCACTCCTGGCGAACATACAAAAATATTAAAATGAACAGTGTCACGATTCTAATATATTCTAGTAAATATTTTGACAATGCTCACCATAACCTCTCAGCAAAAGCTGACGCCCTGGGCCACAGTCGAGGTCCCAGTGACGCTTGACCGGTTTGCTCGTTCCAAATGGCAGCCTCACCACCAAGGACAAGGTTTATTTGTTGCTGGGCATATACCTGCCATGGCCTGTGATTATACACTGTTTGCCAAGTACGATACTCCCCGCAGGCAGCTTCACCGGTTTCACGCCATTTACCAAACCCACAGTCAAGGTACCAGGCATCTACGTGGGACAGGATCACCCTAAAGCCATCCTCAAGGAGATCTGGTGTCTCTGGCCAGTTGCTGCCACCCCAGGATTGTACCACAAATATTTTTGGATCGAAGTACGTGTTAATATATGGCCTCTTTGTAAGTGGTGAACTCCATAGTATTACTGCCTTGGGTGTCTCATCACGATTTGCCTTGATCAGCCTTTGATAAAGTTTGTTCTCAAATTCTGCCCAGAGGACATGATGATCTGATATATTCTGGGCTTGCATAGCTGCTGTTATGTTACTGTACTGTGCCCAACAATCCAGATTAACCTCATCACCACCTAAATGAATGATATCCCGGACCTCTGTCAGATCCAGAAGCTCTCTGTAAAGACCTTCCAAGATTCTGTAGGAATGCTCATTGATTGGATTCAGTTGACCACAATTAGGTTCACCACAATAAGATGACCATGGTTGTTGGTCCACGCACAGGGCAAGTTCTCCATATCCATGTTCTGCACCTGGAACCACAACGGTATAACGTATAGAACCTATGACATTTCCAAATACATAATTGAAAACCATAAATCTTCTAACTTACCCCATTGCCATCCAGCACCTGCATGAGCAGGAGAATCAATTTCCATTAGTACCCTTACACCCCGTACCCTGGAGTACTCTACAAACTCTTTCACGTCTTCGGATGTGTAAACCTGATCCCCACTGTAAGCACCCCACCGTGCCATTTCCGGAAACTGAACAGAGTCAAAAGGAAAACTTTGGGAGTCTGTCAGATGCCAATGAAATGTATTGAGCTTGGACGCAGCCATCCCGTCAACCACTCTCTTCAGCTCTTCTATAGGAAAAAATTGTCGTCCAGTATCCACAAGTAAACCACGATAGGCAAACATAGGCTTGTCCTCGATGATAGCTTGTGAAATCACACGCAGTGCACCCTGACGTCCTGCAGTCTCGTCCCACCAGATCATCTGACTCAGAGTTTCCAAGCCATGACGAACTCCATAGAAACTCTTTGCAGTTATCCTGGCCTCTAGGAGCTTCTCCTTTGGTATAACCTCAAGTTTATAAGATTCGTCCGTCTCCAGAGTAAGTCTTGCGCCACCCTGGGTACCGGGTGCACTGAGATAGATGACAAAATTGTCCACGCCTGATCTGCCTTTGGAATTTGGCACCTTGGTGAGGCTCCTAATGTTATCTGAAACGATCAATTGACATCTGTTGGTTACTCATGGTTTATTGATTAGATTTTTCTTTTACAATAGTAAGATAAAGTGTCCTCTTGGGCAGGACATTATAATGGAGAATTATTCTTACTTAGGAAAATGACTTTGGCGTGCTCTAAAAGATTTTTTACACTCTGGTCACTCGTGTTTACTGTTATCATGGCGATTTGTTGAAGATGAAAGACGATGCTGTCATCTCCAAGGATAATGTTTCCGGTTGGTCTTGGCCAGATCAAACGGGTACTTCCGCCACAGAGGGCTGTACAGGTAGCTAAGGATATCCTGGAAGACCTGACTGCTCTCCTTTCGCATCGTCCTGCTACGCAAGCCCAAGACCAGGGGCTCTGGAAGGTTCTGTATTGTGTAAGAGATCAAAATTAATTAATGAGCATATATAGATTTTTTGTATTAAAGCAAATTTTTTATTTTGAAAAAGCATCAAGCATTGGGAATATTAGACGTCGCTACTTCGAAAATTTAAATGTTCTACCAAATTGCTAGGTTAGTTTTAAATGGTAATAATTAATTGTTATAAGAGTAAAGAAATCGATATTAGATTAAGTTTGACGCGAGGTCAATAATAATTAGTGACAATAATGATAACATGCAAGTTATTATAAATTAATCTAATTATACACACAGAGATCTAACCTTCTTGTAGATCACCTTGCATTTTGGTCTTTTGGAAAGTTACTTTCAAAAAGTTATTTTTTTCCAAAACGAAAGCCAAAAATTATAGTAGAGAGGATTTGTGAATGAAAATAAAATATATATATGTATACGTCATTCAGTTGAAAAGTAACAAAATTATTTACACGAAAAAATATAAATAATGAAATTAAGAAAAAAAAAAGTTTCTCACAATTATTACAAAATTCATGCGCTCTACAAATTCATATTGGAGCATGTGAACATTTTGGAAAATTTGAAAATACGGTCAAGAGTCGCACCGGTTCGTCGAAAACCTGGTTTGGCTATCTATGGAGTAACTTTTTTCCAAAATTCATATCGACCATTTACGAACAGGAATACATATAAACGATACAGACTACGGGGATACGATAAAACGTGTAAAAAATTCGAAGAGACGTCATTGATCTTAAAGTGTTTTCATAGGAAACGAAAACCTATAAATGTTCTTTTTGAGTTTTTTCAATTCTTAACCATTTACCTAGAATCGTTCAAGAATTCGTAAAGCTGAACGCCAGGAATCTCAGCGCTTCGATTATCGCCCAAGAAGGTGACCAAGTGCTGGCGTAATTCCTTGAGACTGGTCGAGAAGGTTATGGTTGTAAAGCGTGAACGGGACGATCACGTGGTGAATTGACGACGAGGAAAAGAATAATATCAATCGAGTATAGGAAGGATATTGAGAATTAAAAAAATTAATAGAAAATTTAATCATTGCATGAGATGAAATTGCACGTGCTGTACATTTAATTATTAAAAATGAAAAATAACTTGCAAGTTGTTTTAACCGTACATTGTTAGAAAAAGACCAAAAAATTATTCACAAAGCGTATCATGTATTCTTAACTAAAATCAATCCGCATATTAATTCTCTATGTATAAATAATTTATAACCCCTTGAAATTCTCTCATCAAAAGAAAAGCATCCCTTATCATCGCTATTGCCTCTTGTGGAAACATTCGATACGATTACCACAAGCCTGGATAATTTCCAGCACGAAATTCCAAAAAAGATAATTAACCGATAAAAAGAAAACCTATAAAAACTTTTCAATAACTATATCGTCTAACGTTACCAAACTGTCCTCATATGCATGCAGTCGCAAATTGTGTAAAATTTGTAATAAATAAAAAGACAAAACACATTATCTCATGCTAGACGACTACAAAAATCTAGTTTCCTCCGTCTAACTAAATATTAGAAAAATTTGTTAAATTATAATTTTATACAATTCTTATCCCTTTTTCGTATGCATTACCAACCATACCAGCTGAGTAACAAAATTGTTAATGTATAGTAACGATACCCTATGACAACTGACCTTCGTGCAGTAAATGGCTGCAAGGAGACTAGAGTCGGTGCATGGGCGTACATTGCTATCAGAAGGACCCCAGTTATTAGTACGAGAAAGACGAGGACTCGCCTCATCTTTCCGCTAGGGACGCCACCTGCCATTCTCGCGATCCTGCAATGATAATTAAAATATGAAGAAAAATTTAATTAGACACTAAATCACCAATTAAATAATTATACAACTCCAGGCATTGTTATTATTATTATTATCGCCATTATAGTCAAACTTGCGTACGCTTAACGTTATACTTTGAATTATCTGACGCGTTATCCACATGATGATTTAACGTGGATTTACGTGGGCGAACGCCGATCGCGTATCTACGTTATATATAAATAACACAGTAAGGTATGGTGTACGTATAAATATACAGTACCATATATAGATCATTGATATCCGTCTACCTACGAATGACGTAGATAAGTAAAACGTAGCTTGTGACGATAACCTATAAAGCGTCTACCGCATAATGGGTATATTTAAAATACGTGTGTACTGAATGGTCGGGATAGTAGAGAGAAGCATATGTACCATATAGCATGTGTAGAATGTCAGTATCGATCCCAGGTGAATTAAGATTTTTTTTTCGGACCGATTGACCTTTACAGAAAAAGGTCACGGGGTGTTTCGTTGGGCCTGAATGGCTACGTAAACAGGGGAGAATTGGAAGTCGACATTAGTGAGTTTTTATAACTTTTTATCCTTAAGATTTTTTCTTTTAATTATCTCAATTTCTTGTATAAGTCGCCCTCTTTGCTTTGCCTATTCGGTTTATTTGAGGTTACATAGTTTTCAGTAATCATTTACTGGTTTGCATTTCGTTTGTAAGAGTGCCGAAGGGAGGGGAGGGGATCGATCGAAGGATTTTAGCGAGCACTCGGGCCGACTTCCGGTTTTTACGAAAAAATACACTTAATCGTCGACATTTTGGTGGATGACTGATGAAGTGGAAGGATCGGTCATTAAGGGCGGGCATGTTTTCTTTTAAATGTAAAATTTTCATCTTTTTTTTTCAAATTCGAAGTTACGTGCTCATGAAATTTTTCAATGCTTTCGTTATATCTGCTCATGTGATTGCTCAAACTTAGTCTGATATATGTATGCAGCTTTTATACTGGCTTTTTATTTTTATTAACCGCCCCCATTAACACAGCTCATTTTCAGCACTGCTATTCTTGGATACGTCACTCTATAGTGTTCCAGGCCGATCCCAAGTATCGAACGTAACGATACAAAAGTCTCCGACCAGGTTTACACAGGACAAACAAGAGAGCTCAATACACTGTGTAACCTGATTCCACGTGGGAGCCAATCGGAGATGAGCTTTACTTGGTATCGACCAATCGGAAAGACTCGGTGGTTGATAGTTACTGTTAAGAGCTTCAGGATACACTGATATCGTTATCCTCGAACTATAGGGTTGTGGCCTTGAGGGTGTGGCGTGATAAACATGCGATTTTAGGCCACGTCCACAATGGTATTAAAAATATATCTTTTTCGTTTTCTGCAATAAAGATCAAAATCTCTTGAATCAATGGAAAAGAGTGGACTATGTTTTTTTTTCTTCAAGTTTCCAACTTCTTTTTTACTATGACGAAATTTTAAATAAGAGAGACATCGATAATCGGAAAGACAATAAGTGTGCACTTTATACTAATGGTAATAGTAGTTTAGTATAACTATAGATCTAGTACTTTGCCGCAATAAAATTTAATGACGAGACTGTATCTTGTCGTAAGAATTATACGGTGACGTTTGCACTCAAAAAAACTACACGTGTTTTTAAGACTTATCGTAAATCAAATAAAAGATTATTTAACAAATTGTAGAATTGCCTTTTGAATAGCTAAGTATTTATTGTGATTATTCTATTAAATAATGAATGTGGATAATACTGTACCGAGGTATTTTTTTAAATCCTTTAAACCACCGCATGAAACTGCAATAACGTATATAATGGTGAATGATGTAAAACCAGCCAGTTATTATCGAATACAGCGAGCAAACTACGAACTGAAACGATTGCTGGTTAAAAACCGTGTGTGAAGTCAGCATAGACAACAAATGGAGACAAAAGTGTCAAGTGCCACGAGTAACAGTGTCCCCTGACGCTCCCAAAAAGAATATTAAACATCGCGTGACTTAGGGTTGGCTTCTAATTTCGTGACGGATAAAAAAAAATTACTACTAATTGGGTTAGGGGTTGCTGGGAGGGAGGAAATTGGGACTTTTTACAACAAAAAAATAACATTGATTCAACGGATTTATCTGGATACAAAGAATTAGAGTGTGCAATCTAAAAATAAGCAACGGATTAAGACAGTCCAGTTCCATTTAATTCCCGATATTTCCCAGTGACATTTGTCTATTGCATCATGAGGTACAACAGTCGTTCATACACCATATAGTAAAGTATACAGTACTTTGAGTGCCTTGTGGTACCGTAATAATGGATAAAAAACCAAAGTGGAACAAACTTGATTATTGGACGACATTCAGGATGCAGGAATAATCAGGTTTGAAATTGTAGAGGGGGTAAGATAGTCATGACGCAAGTCCAAACTGTCGCTCTAGACTTATACAGTCAGTCTCATATAGTCCTGTGGTAATGCAGTTTCAGAGTTTCTATAGTCCTTAGAATCTAACGTTGCGATTGAACGCTTCCCGGTCTTTCAGTATTTAAATCTGCTAATAGAAATTAGAATTGAAGAAATAATATAAATAATAGGACTGCGTCCAACGTATATTAAATCCTGTGCAGTTGAAGCTTCCACGAGTCTACCGTAAGGGCGCAGTGTTAGCCAACAGAGTAACCAGGCAACGAAGCGCAGAATGACCATCACACACAGTGTCGTACGAGTCAGTGGGCTGACTAGACACTGACCCTTTCCACTTGGCGCTTTCAGTCAGACAGAGTACTAACAATAAGTACGGGAGTTCGGGAGAATCGCGTGTTCGAAAAGCGCGCCTCGAGAAGCCAGTAACGATAGATATAAAAGAAAAGCCTGAGTGACAATGAAAAAAAACGTGAAAAATTTCGGAGTGAATTCTCTTGTCTTTCGAGTTGAACGATTGATTCGAAGTGATATTATGTAAGGATGAATAAGTTGTAAATAAAAAAATCGTGCAATCTACCTTATCGACAGGACACCCGGTCGCATTTTGAATGGTAATTTTTTTGAAAATACCATGTGACACTCTTGTGGACTAAATTTGAAGATTGTTTCACGAGCTTGTAGACGGCAATCGCGACTATATTCAACGAAGACACTGAAGCTACAGGGAGATATATACGTAAAATATAGTAAACTGGTTCGTGATTCTCGGCACGACGTTACCTTCGCTCTGGAGGGTTGAAAACTCAGTGCGGGACACGTGTACCAATCAGAACTATCATGATGAACTATCGTCGGTGAATTACACATACTAGAACGTAATAGTATTGTTCTCAAGGATATACTTTGTAGTACTCGTAACAGTTTTCTTCAAGTTCATGACATTGCAAACTCATCGTGTATGATTCACATAGAACGACAGGAATATTTACTCAAGATATATTGACAAGAGAGATATTTAAAATTTCCGCCAATTTTTCGAATCACCGACGTATTCGTTATTTTCTTATAAAATTTCATTGCACAATTTTAAATGCGATGTAATGTATTGACTAATTTTAATGTACTCTAA
This sequence comes from Trachelus troglodyta, assembly GCA_030142635.1. Lineage (NCBI taxonomy): Eukaryota > Metazoa > Arthropoda > Insecta > Hymenoptera > Cephidae > Trachelus > Trachelus troglodyta. The sequence continues at coordinate 574,469 of JARQTJ010000623.1, read as the reverse complement.
GTGTCAATATTTGTATGCTAGGTAAAGGTAAAATCATATGGATTATTTTTAACGTATTTTTTTCGATATAAAAAATTCTGAAAACTTTGTTATTGTTAGTGTCAAATTTTCTTAAAATAAACTAGTCTCTCAGTAGGTTGATGGGATGCAATTGCCTTGAATGAACGACACGAGATACTAGGGATCCGCCATGCACCATTTACAATTCACAATGTAATCTAAAATAGAGATAGTATCTGATAACTTAAAATGAATATTCCAGGGCAGACGCGAATCTTAGGATCTCTTACCGAAAACGTTACTACACAAGATTTATGGATAGTACTATTATTGTCGTATTTACATTAATATCTTGTTTGAATATTCCCGTCAATTAAATAAATATATCTGAGATTTAAATTTGAATACATGGACTCACCTGTCAATTTTGACGATTTTGCGAACAGCCTCATTCAAAATAATTCGTTCGTGCGAGACCTGTGACAAAGAGAAAAGAAGAATACATTAAGCTGATTGGTCAAAAATACAAAAAAGAAGTATATGCTTGAAAATTCATTCATTTGTAATAAAAGAAGACATTGAGGGACAAAGGAGTCGTGAGGCACAGGTGCTGGCGACATAGAAAGTAAAAGAGAAGGGAGACAACAAAGCCTGAAGAAAAAAAAACCACCACTAATTGTCGAGTAAAGTGCTGGGAGCGCAACAGTGATATAAATTCAAAGGACAATGTAAATCGTCTACAAAGGATATTTTGATCGGAGAATAAAAACGATACCGTAACAACGACAAAGAACTGTGGTAAAAGTAAAAAAAAATGAATTAAAAGATTTAAAACTGTCGCTCAAAAGAAATGACATAAAAAATAATATATAATATAAATAAAGTAAAGATGAACTTGAATAATCGTTGAAAGCACAGTTTAAAATAGAAAAACTTTTCTATCTTGTCCAATGCCGTCATCGGGTTTGAAATTATCGTTAAATAGCGGCCATGTTAAAAACATGGCGGTGCGTTGCGCGCCCACCTTGATTATAGACGTTTTACAAAGAAGCCTAAGAGACCACGTAAAATTCGAGGCCTAAAATGTCAATGAAACGATTGGCGGTACTTGCTGCATTGCAAACGTCACAGTACTCGCATAGCAATAATAGTTTAGCCGGTGGCAGTTACGCTATTCAGGAATCCAACATGTCCAACAGCGACGGTGGCGCCGGGAGAGCGGGCCGTTACGAGACTGATTTACATGGCAATGTCAATATACTTCTTGGTGGGTGAGTATCATCTATCTATAAATAATCTATGCCTATAAATTAAACGCTGTGATAAATTTCCGATGTATCTAGGTGATTGGATCGAAATTGGAATAAAAGATCAATAAACAAATAGCACACGAGTTTCGTACAAATATTTATTATTTTTAATACGTTGACTTTTTCGAAACAGTCTATCAGGTCAGATTATATCATTTTCAACTGACAAATTTTTCTGTCATTTAATACATCATATGTACATAGATAGGACACCAGTTGCACGAACTGATACCTACGGTTAAAAAAATGCTGCCAATTAAAATTGTTGTAATATAATAGCTTCTCTCAGTTCGCATCTAGTGGAAAGTTGGGTATAATAAACATCTATCAAATTTTGGTCAAGGACGAGAATTGTCAGATGGGTAAAACGAAAGAACCCCCAGGTTTTAACAGATAAACTGTTAGGACTCAAAATGGACCTTGACCCAGGAGTTCAAAGTGTAAACGTTTTTCAGTCGACGACGAGTATAGGAACGACTTTAAGGTTGGGTTCAGTGAAAAGAAGTAACCAGGGTCAGGTCTAAAGACTAAGGTGAAAGAGTTAGTAAAATGTGGAAGAAGTAGAAAAAAGGATGTCAGTGTATAAGTCATTGCTAACAGGGCTGGCAGAAAGCATCGACAAGCTTTGAGGTTGCGAGAAAGTACTCGAAGTTGCAATTTCAAGGCGTATTCAAGAATTCGAAAAAAAAGTCGCACAACTTCAGTGTGTAACGAACGTGCGACGGGAGTCGCCTTTAAGGAGGTTCGATAGTATCTTATATTAAAATTAATTTCCAACATTTTAAAATGAAATTTGGCATACAGCATGAGAAATATGATACGCGACTTGCATTGAAATTCGTAAGAGATTCACCGTCTACAAATTGAGATATGTGAACTTGAATTAGCGAATTTTCAGGATCTTGTGCATTGCGTATATGACGCAAAATGGTGTAACGGTTAGGTTTCTGATTTTTTACACGGAACTACCCGACTTCAGAAAATGAAAAAACTAACATCCGATACTTGAAAACGTGCCCAATAAGTTAGTATAATAATAATATGGGGTTGTCGATGAAATAAATAAATAAATCGATGTAAAACTTCGGTTCGCGAACGGGACAGATCGATGCGCCGCGATCCAGAATTGACTTGGCAGCGTTGCACTAGAGAATATACATACATATATATATATATTGGTTGGCGTCGATAAGCTACGTATCTTGATATGTATATGTATATCATGAAATATCATAACTCCACGACTCATAAATAGAGATAATCGTGATATTTTCATGAAAAGTCGTTACTATTTATTTAAATAATTGAATGAACAAATTTATACAGAAAAAAATTAAAAAATTGGGTTCATTACTTGAA
>JARQTJ010000623.1:415541-562201 GCA_030142635.1 Trachelus troglodyta | reverse complement strand
CACGTATTCCTTAGAATTTGACAAGGAATGCAACGGTGTTACTACAGTGCGTTTCATAACGAACACCCTGTATATGGCTGTTATCAGAATTTCCTGTTATTAAGATAAATTATAAACTTCGCTGATTCATATTGTAACGTTCCGTCCTTATACCCCTCTATCCTTTTTCCTTCTCAATCATCGAATCTCGATGATGGATACGTCAAGAACCCCACGTAAGAGTGCATAGCGCACTGTGGATGTGCATAATAGTAATAAAATCCACACATCCTAGAATTCCTCAAAACTCTTATCAACTTCTCAAAGCGACGTCGATAAAGGAAAACGGAAATAGGACATTTAATCCTCCGTAGACACACATGGGTCTGTGGTGTCCGGCCGTTTCTACAAATCGATAGTTCTCAACGGTGAGTCCATGTTTTGGGTTCTTACACCCACGTTAAAAATTGTGTACTTGGGAGGGGAACTCAAGTACCAAGCGGTGACCTTGGTCCTCAGTTCATGGTGAGTCACCAAGTAATTAAAATCTTCAGCGGACACGACAGACCCATGTGTGTCAACGGAAGAATAAAAGTGTGAAAAAAATTATTATTAAAGTGCATTATCTCGAATTCCAAAAGTAAGTACATATTTTATATATAAATTAGACATATAAAAAAAATTGTTATAAACATTTTATAACATTTCATTTCATAAACTAGCTATTGCTGTCGTAAGTGTAAGAAACCCGTAAGTGAAGAGCACAAGATTTATGTGTTTAAAGAATGCATTTCATAATTCATGAATTTCTCGCATTTCGTATCGATTGCCATTATACCAATAATAAACATTAACTTTTATCCATCACCCAATATATTGTTCTTTTTCCTTAGATTTCAAACTACTCTCCTGAATTTTTTCAGATTTTTTCAACGAGTCTAAAGATGTTAAAAAACGGTAGGACACCACAGACCCATGTGTGTCCATGGAAGTGCGCAAATTGTAGTGTGTCTACAATGGGTTAAATTCATAGTATTATACATATAATTCCCTTGAGATTAGTCATAGCGACAGCCAGGAGGAAATAATATTAGAAAGCATTGCCTTCAATATTCCAAGAATCCAAAGTCCAGTCGAGCGACTGGAGTCAAAGCAAACAAGTGCCTAGGTGCTATCAGCCGGCCCGCACGAACACAATAGAAATACCAATAAACCGGTAGTTGAAGAAGACGCTAATCCAAATACTTAACTTAAATCTTCAAACCGATCAATAAATAAAAATATTGAATTCAAAAAGCGACGTTAACACCTCGAGAGGATAACAATCGTTATCCCCACTAGAATTAACGTATTCCTAGCAAGAATATAAGCAGCGGCTTCCTCGATAGGAGATCACTCTAGACTAGTCACTCAGACTCATGTACACCACAGGACGACAAGAAGCAAGTGAAGATTTGGAAAGTATAATTATCAAGAAGCAAGTAGGAAACAGATCCTCTGTTCCAGAACGAACCAGTGAACAGTATTGTATTGGAAACTGTGAGAGCTCATTCCTGGTAATTCCGAGTCTTGGAAAGCATTCTGTCTCCACCCTGTATCAGGAAACCTGCCATCCATGTAGATCTTCTGCATCAAAAGCATCGTGCTGGAGCTGTCAGAAATCGACTGAAACATCCGACCACACTCAATAAAAAAAGTTCAGCTCCCAATATCATGGTGATTAGTAGCTGTGTGAGCGTCCTATAGCTCTTGCCAGGCCTAAGGAATCATTGTGATACCTCCTAGTGTCAGGAAGGGCATCCCAATTACCTCTTCATCCTCCTGCAGTGAAGTTATCGCAATAGAACTCTCAGGATTGCAAATCCACCACAAAGCAAACCACCTTGAAAAGACTCAGCTCCTGATATCATTGCGATTCGTAGTTTTCTGAGCGTCCTACAGCTCTTGCCAGGCCTAAGGAATCATTGTGATACCTCCTAGTGTCAGGAAGGGCATCCCAATTACCTCTTCATCCTCCTGCAGTGAAGTTATCGCAATAGAACTCTCAGGATTGCAAATCCACCACAAAGCAAACCACCTTAAAAAGACTCAGCTCCCAATACCACGGTGATTAGTATCTGTCTGAGTCTAACCCATCCACAAGATAAGAGATTGAGCAAACGGGGTTCATTGTAATCACCTCTGGATACTCAATCGTTATCATCCTCATAATCAGCAGGCCCAAGGTCATCGGACACATTGTGTAGTCTGCTGTGTTGTAGTTCCAGCTACCTCTTTCCTATTTCGAAAGATTAGATTGAAGACTAAGTAAATAAACACTTCTTGTCACCCACGGTACGATAAGAGTGGAATAGTATATTAAGGATATTTTAGAGTGTAATCTATAGGACAATATAGCACAATTGATTTATTTTAAAACTCAAGTGTCCAATTCCTTAACAAGGCGCCTGCCCAGTGCACAAACCCTACACAAAGTCTCGTGATTCCGAAATCTCCGAAATCACAAAACGTCTCAATATATATTAAGAATTTATTTAATCAACAGTATTGAATCCTAAAAAAATAAATCCTGTATTTAGAGCGCGTATATTTGAAACACGAAACGAACATTATTGGGAACTGGCGTATATAGCACTTTACGTAAAGAATTTTATGTCTCATTCGGACTTATCGATCGTCTTGTACTGATAATATATCCGTTCTCTTTTTTTTTATTAACCTTATTCTCCCTACGTGAGGATCAAGTGTCAGTGATAATACGATGATAATAATAAAGCATTAACGATAATCCCGGACACAAAACACATACGAATTTCACATATTATGTATGTAATACATGCTACGTGACAATTTTTCCTCCAGGGATATTTCCGTACCATAAACGAACAAACTTTCAATCGTTAAACGCAATGGCAGTTATACTGGCTGTTTGAAATTTTAGTATCTTCATTTTTTGTCGTATCATTTCATTCAGAAATCGTTTGACTCGCCGCGAACAGTCATACAATAGTCTTCGATGGGTGAACGAAACACGTCGTTCGAAGATTATCGAGGAAAGACGAAATGAGCAAAAAGTAGGGCTGGGGGCGCGGAGGGGAGATAAAAACTAAAAGCATCGACTATGTGAACTGGGCCTGCGACTGAAAGTCAGGAGTTGGTATGCAAGAGGGGTAAGTTACGATGGTGGGGGGGGGGGGCAGGTTCAAAGGGACCAATCAGAAGCTATGTCAACTTTATGCTATAATATTACAGAAGTCGTGTCTGGTGCAGTCTGGCGCGACTCTTGAAGGACTTCCGTGTCGCATAACCGGATAGGGATTCAACGACGGCTTCTTCATCTAGACTAAACACGAGTTTCTGTCAATATTTACGAGGCTAATGCTTGGTTCATAATAGTCGAGGAGCGCGGGGGGGCTGCATAGCTTCTTGCAGCCGTTACCTGCTTGCTGTCGTTGATGCTCGACTAGACTACCGTTTAATGTGACTGTACGCTTTGTTTAAACTGGCAGGCAGTTCGTTGTAGCTGGTAATATTGTCGGTAATGAAGATTCGTTATTGTTCTAAAGGAATTCAATACCGTGTAACGGGGTACGGTGTAGTAACGGTTTGCAATAGATGACGCAATTAAAAATTCTTCAATTAGTCACGCCATGTCTTTCTTTATACGAATTTAATTGTCATAATTTTCTATGGGACTTCCTACTACGTAAATGCTACAATTACAGGCAATTATCGTGCACGAGAAACGTGGAGACACTTTTGTATTGTTTCTTCGTGCCGAAGCTCTGGGTACAACGTGAATCAAAATCGGTCTATTTAGGATTTTTCTTGGCATATTAGTTGCGTGATTTAACGAGGTTTGGCATTCTTTTGATTATAAAAATAATGTCAAAAAATATTTCATTATTTATAGGAGCTTTAGTATGATATATGAAATTTTGTGGTTATCTACATTCGCGGAAAATTAACGCTTTGATAGTTATTTTTATACTCTTACATACTTTCGCGATTATATTGATAAATAATTTTTCTATTACTCTCGTTGGAGACAACAGATTATCGCTCAAGCATACTCGAGAATCGTATGGAAAATTGGCCGCTCGTATATTCACAGGGGAAAAAAGTAAAATGTAAAATATGCGTAGACGCGCGAGAATAGTAAAAGAAAGAAATTTAAAATAAAAGTTAAAAGCGCGGGAGAGATAACCGATTTCGAAAAATAGTTTTTATTAAATAATCATTCTTTTAAGAACCTTGTCGTAGTCCGTAGTATTTGTATTTTTTTCAATTTCTTTATTTTTCTTTTTTTTTGTTATTTCACCCCGTTCTTCTTATATCTTTCACATGGTGCACGAGCGACTTATCAGCGTTCTGACATATTAATAATTTTTTTTAACTACAGAAATGAGATAGGTATTGAATACACATGTCACGCGTAGCACGCATTGTCTGTATTCAACTAATATATAGTATATATATACATATTCATATTTTACAGAGTAAGAGTAATTTGTCTAGCAAATAACAAACATTATTGTCAAATAAAAGAAACTATAAGTAATAAGATACACGTGTCAATCTAACAGCAAGAAAGTGCGTAAGGGAATAATTTTATCTATAAATAAGCAAACGACGGCCGGCCAGAGTACCAATGGAAAAAGCCGAACACCTGTGTCAAGTCAGCCCAGCACTTTTCGAATTTTTTATTTTTTTAAATTGTGCTGAGTTGTGCCAGTTTTGTGCTAATTTGTGCCGTTAGTCCGAAGTCGATAACTCTTGAGATTTTTGAAAAAATTGAAAAATTGTTGTAGTATTCCTTCATTTGTGCTACTCCATAAAAGCCGTGAAAGCCGGAATTTCGAAAAACTAAAAGTTGTGCTGTATGGTGCTACGCGAGCACAACAAGTTTCCCTCATGACAAAATCTTATCAGAGCAACACTTCACGGTAATCCATGAGGGTTGCATTTTTGCGCTGCTCCGAAACCGTGCAAACCAGATTTTCGAAAAACTAAATGTTGTGTTGTGTTGTGTTACGCGAGTACAATAAGTTTCCATTATGGTAAAATCTTCTCAGAACAACACTTCGTAGTGTATCGTAAAGGCTTATAAATTGTAAATGTAATATGCATCTATTTCAATTTTTTATTTTGATCAATTTGAGCGAGGTTAAATATTAATGCCAATTTTCTATTGATTTTGTTTATTTTTGAGTGGTTATTACCAATTTTAACCTCTCTTCAAATGAAGCTCGCGTAGCACAACACAGCACAACGTTTAGTTTTTCGAAATTCTGGCTTTCACGGCTTTTATGGAGTAGTCCAAATGAAGGACTACCACAACAATTTTTCAATTTTTGCAAAAATATTAAGAGTTATCAACTTTGCACTAACGGCACAAGTTAGCAGAAAGCTGGCACAACTCAGCACAAATTTCAAAAATAAAAAATTCGTAAAGTGCTGAGCTAACTTCACACAGGTAACGAGAACGCAATACAACGAAACGTCAATCGTATTACAGGAATAAACAAGATTAGAAGGATTTATAATTTCACGCAAGAGAGAAAATAGGTGATGAAAATTTGTCATGTACCACGTATACATGCACGTCGTGATTTTAGAGAAGTGTGAAAGCGAAATGGATACAAGGCAAGGTGAAAGTTCCCGGCCGCGAGAGTGAAAAGGAATATAAGATGGTTGTAGTAAAAAAAGTAAGAAATTCGTCAGGGGTAGTGAATAGCGTGAAGGATATATAGTCAGGATGGCGTTGAGAGGATAAAGCTGATGAAGGTTTGTCAGCAGAGATTGAACTGCCAGAGAAAGGAGTGGTCAATTGTCGAAATAAAAACACACGACTCACCTAACCTTGCGCGCTAGCGTCCTCCGTCTTTCAGAGCAGTATCTCCCGTAGAGGATCCTGATGGCAATCTCTAGATCGAAGAATCTTCGTGGTGGTCTTGTTCAGATTCTTTTATGATTCCTAAGACTGGCTGACTCTATTTACGCTTCGGGATGTCACGAATTTACGCACCGCTCGTGAGTTCACTGCTGCTTTTTCTTGATGTTTGTTATTTTTTTCACAGGCTGTCGAAACCGACGCTGCTTGTTTCAGATTCACGTGAAAAGGCGAGGTAGTCTACTGTCCAGCTGTTTTGTCGCGCAACCGGATCGTCCTGATACTTAGCTGCTGTATACACCGGAGAGAAGAGCACGACGTCACTGAACGCGCACGCTCAACACTGACGTACTCCTTTGACTATATTCCTGCTATATTCTTAGACAACTGATCTGCTCTATCTCTTCCACCACTACCTCCTGGCGGTGCTGTTGGACTTTCTTTTTCTTGTTTGACAACGAGGTTGTCAGATGGTTATGGCAGTTGAGATACTAGTGACACCTTTTGGATTCTTTAGAAGGTTCAAGAAGGATTTGGTATTCTGGTTTATTTTTTATAGGTTAATAATGATTTAAGAGTTACTTTGAACGTTTGGCACTAGTTTGTTAGGAACATTGTGTTAATTTGTGTTATAATGACGCGGTAATGTTTATAAACGATATGTGCAAGGAGTACGTATTAATTAGGATACTTTAATGAAAATTGTGTTTTGGAAATTATAGAAATCTATATGACTCTTTGATTCTGCGGACGGTAAATTGGGGTTTACGGATTGTGGTTGGTTATGTGGATCAGTCGGTAGGTTTGTTATTCTTTATGGTAATCTATAAATCTGTTACAGCATTACATTGTTGTGTCGTTATTTTTATAATTAAATCACCACTAAACCAGTAATAATATAGGCAAATAGGTGTTATTGTACTTGTTTCAGTAATATCTAACTTGCAAGAACTCTACGAAGTTTTTAAATGAAACTGAAGCATTTTTCAGCAGCAGAATATCATTATAAGAATAAGGTGTATGTAGTTTTCTCATTCAAAAACTGTACCAAGTACAATAGAACCAGATGTGGACTGTGATGAATTATTGACTGGACGTATTTGTTCTACATTTAAAAATATAGTAAAGAGAATTCGTTGTGTAAAGTTTTAAAGCAACTGTGTATAGATTTGTAAAAATGACCGTGTATAGTTAGCCGCGTAAAGTTAGCCGTATAGTTTTCCGTGTGGAATTATTATTTTACTATAAGGTATCGTGCAAAGTTTTTCCTTAGAAAATGCGGTTTTCAGAAAGTGTAGGTAGCGCGGAACACACCTATTGTGAGTACTGAAAGACTTTTATGATTGTTCTGCTCTAATAATTCGTACAACAGGTTTGAAGTTGCAGTTTTATTGTATAAAATATAAACTGTAGGTCCAGTGTGTATATGTAAGTGATTGTTACATGGTATCACCCTTTAAGACTGGCTGGAGTTTGCCCATTAGATATGTAGTAAATTATACCTTACACTCGGCACAATAAATTCAATTACAATGCTTTCCATTTGTAATACTTTTGTTCACTTGATATGTGTCACTTTGAGCTAAGAAACTTTTGGCCAGAATACTTACATGGTACCTGTCAATCTTATTTTTGTGAGGAACTTCAAACAGACTATACAGTAGTGTCTGAATTTGGAGAGTTTCAAAAGTTCTAAAAAATTGTATTAAAGAAAATTAAAAAAATGGAAGACAGTATAAGAGATATACACGATATTTCTATTTATTAAAAAAAAAAATAATTTTTATTCAGCTTTTGCGCAATGGTGATATAAAAATGAAGCATTGTTGATTGTGGAATCCCTTGTATTTCCTGATTTTGAAGTAATTTTTTTTGTTGCCAGCATTTCATTTTTCCATCAAGAGATAGATGCATGCAATCTGTTCTTCATCATGTTCTTCTATAGTTAAATATATTGAGCTTCAGATAAACCGATCAACCAGCAGGATCACCAAGGGTTCAAATTGATTTCAAGCTTATTTAAATGTAACTCTGGGACAAAACCATAAATTAGGTGATGCTATTAATTCAGCAGATTGTCCCGAAAAATAGTTATTATGAGGGTCTATGAAGAAGATTTGGAACTTTCCTACTGGATGAACCAAATACCTCCTGAATGATCGGATCTGAATCTAGTATCGAAGCCTTATTAATTTGTGGATGGACAACACGACCAGCAAATATTATTCCAGCTGTTTCTAAGTCGACCAGGGTGAATAAGAATGGACGGTCAGCTCTGAAGCTCTGTACAGTAGATCCCATAAGTGGTACAACTGAAATGCCTTAAAACCAAAACAAAATCAAATCAATATTTCCAATTTTTCTAAATTCCAATTATGTACTTCAAAGGATTCAGATAATTTCATACCTGTAACTGCTGCAGCAATTGTTCCTTCTTCATTCACTTCAATCTTTGCATTATGAAGAACATTTCCAACACGTATAGGACTTTTCATAATTCCAGAGAGATTGGCATTCAAGTCAAAGAGATCGTTTATTCCCAACTACACAAAGAAGTATATTTTAGAACTAAAGAAAAATCCTTTACTAAAAATTTCATACAAAGTAGTCAAATAATTCTTATACTCACTTTCTCCAGAGCAGGTTTCAGGTCCATTTTGCTCTCTATAGTGAATTTTGGGATTGATAGCAAGAGTTCAGTTTCCCGAAGATTATCGAGTAGTACTGAAATTGGTGTATATGACAAATCTTTTGAGAGTGTCTGTAGGTTTCCTCTCTCCCTGTGTGGTAGCATCAATAACATAGCTAATCTTCCATCCTAAAACACATAAAACATACTTTTGTAAAACCAATTACACTAAAAATTATCAAAACACTCAATCTTAAAATGCTTACAGCGTAAGGAATCTCAACAATTTCAGCATCAAGAGATGGAACATAAGCATAACGATATTTTGAAAGATTCTCCATCATTGACGTTTCCTGACATCCTCTACCAGGAACATTAAAGCACCTAAGACGAGTAGCCTGCTTATCAAATGACTTGAGCCAATATCCTCTAAAGTAAAGTGCATTGGTAAGCAGCAATTTTGTGTCAGGATCCAAACTACCTACAAGTAAAGTATAACTTCATTAGAAAGTAAAAAAAGAAAAACAAACGTTTAACTTCAAACTCTTTCATCCATTATCCACATACCAGATTCCACTATGGAATTAACATGACCCTTGGTACCCTGGCGCACCCAGTCATTAATGATCGCAACAGACCCAACAGAATCTCTAAAGTTCAAAGCTCGTAGATCACCGCCGTAATGTTTCTGGAGAGCGTCGCTATATTCTCTAAATACAAAAGCATCCTGGTTTATCCATAATCGTGTAGCCAAATCAAGCTCGGTACCAGCACGAACATTTTGGAAAGGCGCCAATGTCCTACTAGCTACATCTCTGATGCTGACCACATCTGAAGGTAATCTTAAAGCCGCCAATAGTTCGTCTCGCGTTCGTCCGCCAGATCCTTCGACTAATGTTGTCAAGGCGACTTTAACACTGGCAGGTGAGATAATAACGTTACCCTCAGCCTCATTATTAACTGTCTAAAAAAGTATTTTAACTTTAAACATCCTTTTTATTTAAGACTGAGCCAACAATTTTATTTACCTGAAACAACTCGATATTGAAAAAGTTATAACGTTCCTCTGCGCTGGTTACGCCTTGTGAACCTAAAATATTATATTCATATTATTCGCTATATTACATTCCAATATATACAATGTTATTTCCATTAAGATTTATATGCCACAGTAACTTATATATATAAGTAACGTCTCGGTAGGCTAAATGGAAATATAATTGTAGAGATCATTGTGTATACAATTACTTCAGGCTGTATAAAAGATTTAATACAAAGGTCTACGTTAACGGTTAAAGTTCCTACAGAAAATTAAACAAGCATACAAACAGGTTTTCAGCGAAGCGTGCACCGGGAATTCCCCGGATGAGGCAATAGCGATTCTCAAGGTTGATAATTTAAAATGAGTTTCATAAATTTCTCTTAATATGTATTCATTTCTAATTGTGTATTTGTGATAAAAATTTTAAAAATTTTCCTTAGTACCTGACCGAGTATAAGTGATAGCATTGACAAAATTGAATTTAAAAATGATATAGATATACTTCAGAACAAAACATACCTAAAACTTTAGTGAATAAACACCACGCTATTAATATCCACATTCTTGTCGTAGGATACACTATCATTGCTAATTAATTTTTAATTCAGCGAATCACTTCTACGCGCTACGACAATCCAACGAATACTGTGATTGACTGTGATCCTCGGGATCACATTAAATAGGTAATATTACACTTCACTCTTATTGGCTGTTCAAATGAAGCCTCGCCATTCGTAATCATTAGTCCCACTTTTTAATACTTGCCTAGTCCTATAGAAACGGTTGTTTGCGCTAACTTTACGTTCTTTTTCTCTTTTTATCTCTCTGTAATGATTTTTTGCTATATACATATATATGACACGCACACACACACACACGCGTGCGCGCATGACATATATAGACGTAGTACACAGTGATAACGTGTAACTGGGGATTTTCGTTGACTGTACATACATTGAATATTGAACAGTAATTTACAGTATATAGCGAATGGAAATTTAAAACTAGTATGTACTGTCAAACGAATTGCAATATATGGGTGTCGGCCCGTGAAGAGTATCGTGTGTCCTTTCATGGAGTTTCGTTTATTTTTTTTTGTAATCTGTGTCGACGATTCTTCCATTTCAATTGTTGGCCTTGAACTTGATGAGAAATAAGTAGTTTTATCCGGAATGGACGTGACTAGGTACTCTTCTCAGATTGAGAGTGATTGGATTAGGAAATTTTTCGGATTTTTTAACTTCTTTTCATTTGTGGTGGGAAATCTTTGGGGATTTTTAATTGTTGTACAATTATCAGTCGTGCTTGTTATCGCTTACTACTATATAATTATTGAAACAATACTTTTCATGGTAGAATTTGTTAGTTAATAAGCTGAGAATTTCGTTGGTCGCATGCGTATGGTGTATTCTTAAAATTTTGAAAAATAATTGTTGAGTTTGCTTAGATTTTTCATAGAAAATATTAAGGATGATCCAAGAATGGATCAAAATGATATTCACAAAGATATTTGGGGAATATGAAATATTCGTGCAAGTTTCAAACTCCCATCAGTTAGTTGTATCATCCATTATATTCATGCTCAATCGGTTAATTCCACTACCCTGGTTATTTGACCGGATGTGACGATTTACCACTGGTTGAGTCTCCAAAACGATTTGGTAAATTTGGTGCAGATACATCCAGGTGTCCATTCATCTCTAGAGGGTTAGTGACCTTGCCGACGAAGACGGTGGTACCAGTAGTCTCATCTTCGATGAAGAAGAGGAATGGATGATCCGCATGAAATGATTGCTCGCCGAATTTATTTACCACTTGTATCTCTGGAAAATGTATGTCATTTTTTTTTACTTTTTCCTTCTGCGTTCCTAAATAATTTTCTTATTTTTCACATTGTCCTTTACACACCAGTTGCTGCGTATGCTGCGGTTCCTAACTCATTTACTTCTACTCCAACTTTTTGAATCACGTCCGATACCACCAATTTTTTGGATGTACTTTTGCTTTTTGCAATACCCGTCAAGGTGGCGGTGTTGTCAAAAATATCACGTATACCAAGCTGAAATGCAATATGGTATTATTATTATATTTTCCCTTTTTGTAGTGCCTCAAGAATTTTAACGACTATTCTGTATTACCTCACGAAGAATGTTTTCTAGGTGAGACGTGAAATCAAATTTGAATTTCGGAATTTTTACATCCACCGGAACATCCTGCATAAGCCACATGTGTCTTGTCAGGATGAAAGGATTTATTTCACGAACAAGATGCTCTATACCGTCACGTGTACGTGGTAAAATTAAAAACATTGCATATTTGTGACCCTGAAAAACAGTCAAATATTAAATGACCAAAAGGAAAGTCAAAATAATTCATAGTTGAATTATTGATTTTGGGGCACATACCAAGTATGGAAGACGTATTATTTTGGCGTCCAATTCAGGTGATTCGGAGAAGTAAAAATTTCCAACAGTATGCATGAAAGGTGTCGAAACGCTTTTGTCAATTCCAGTATAAAAGTTTGCTACTTGTGTACGATTCAATGGAAATGGATGACGCCATGATCCTTTGAAGTAGAGCGCGTTCATCACAAGCATTACTGAGTCCTTCAAACTATTATCTGTCAAGGAAAAATGAAAAAATAATTTTGTGCACGTTCCTTTATACTCTTGACAAAATTTTTATTTGTTACTCACCATCCTCAATTACTTTTGGAATATTTCCCTTGGTGATGTTACTGACCCAGTTGTTAACGTCTGCAGCTGTTGGTTTTGTATCAGATAAATTTGCGCTGACTAAATCAGTATTGTAAAATGTTTTCAATATGGCTTCGTATCTTTGTCTCGTTACTATTGAAGAATCTACGTAAAGTCTTGTACCGATATTCAATACATATTCAGGCCTGGTAGCCTGTGGATATTGAAAAAGGAAAAATGACATAGAGCAAAATAATTTTCTAATACATATGAAGTAACACGTACCTGCAGTGATTGTAAAATATTTGAAAATGTATCCCGCGTAGCAAAGCGCCCTACCGGAAGTTGCATTGCACCAGCTAGTTCGTGCGCAGTTTGATCCTGCGCACCTTCGTATAAGAGGACCAAGGCTAATTTTATAGATATTGGCGATATTAACATATTGCCTGAAAATTTCTTGGCCATACTCTGAAAGTGAATGTGAAAGAAGACTAATGGTTTTAAGAAAATAATTATCAGTTTGTTATTTATTCTAAGTACCTTGCACAGATTCCAATCGAAGACATTGAAACGTTCACCTTGATAAGGAACGAAATCATCATCATCCCAGTAATCCGTATTTGTAGCAGTTAAAGTGCCAGCTGATGACGATGAAGAGTTTAATGCTGATGCTGATGATGACTGTGCTGCTACGGAACTTCCCAGAAAGACAAGAACCGACAAGGCGATTCGCCCTTCATAGAATAAAGTTAACAGCATTAGAGAATTGCTGGAATTATTAATGCATTGGGATTCCTATTTAATAGTTAAAAACAAATATAAAGTTTTGAGTTTTGTGGTGAGCAATCTCCCGGATGTTAACGTCCGCCTGAGGCGATTAATAAAATGAAAATATTTAAAATATGTGTGTATAAAATACAGTAGAGTGAAGAACCAAGAAAAAAAATTAATAGATGGTCAACATTTTTCGAAAAGTTATACTCATTGTGAACTTTAAATTTGGATATCAGCTATTTTCTTTTTCTTTTCTTTTTACATTTTGTATCAAGTTAAAGAATTTTGTGGTAAACGACCGCTTCCAAAATTTCCCTGCCAAACCTGTAGGTCAGCATTGCTAACTTTATCATGGCTATAAACAAAATTGCAGGGCCAGTACAACAAGGACAAAAAGTGCATCGAGAAAACCAGTCGTGTTCTGAGATTCTCTTCCACTGTCAAGGACATAGTTCCTATTGAGTCTCTCTGGATTGTGAAGAATTAAAAAGCATTACGAAGTCATGAAGATTAATGAATCGAAGAAATTAATTATGTAAATCTTCCACAATTCCTAAGTAATTTACTATTTTCTTGTTAATTCACGATCCATTACTTTTTGTAATATTAACAAAGTTCAAGGTATAACCTTGACCCCGACTAATATTTCTTTGATCGTTACTCCTAGATTTAAGAAAAATTTATCTTTAAAATCTTGAGCTCTACATTTCCGTTCTTACCATAATATTCACCAATCATAATGCAGGCCTTTGGTTTCCTGCTCCTTTATTGTTTTTATGTTTCTACAATATTCACTGTGATTATACTTTTCTGTAGCTATACTCTGATCCTTCGCACTGACAGCCACTGACTACGTTTGAAAACTAACTGATCAGTGATAGCGGTACGAGGAGTGAGTTGCCGTGTACATGGAATTCATTTATGTACGTTTCTGGTTTTGCAGAGGGAGGAGCCAGGAGGAGAGCGTTAACCAGGGCCGGGTGTTTGATGTGAATAACGGGGACCTTTAGAGAATGTCCTTTTGAAGAGTGGATCTTAGAATAAATATTACTACAATAAGGGATTGGTAATTTGATAAATGAGAATTAAAATGTATAAATATTATAACACTATTAGCTGATCTTTATTTTTATATTTTAGCGTGAACAAAAATACAATGCTAATAATTAAACGATAAAATGGCACAGATGAAAAGATATAAATTAATGGTGTACTTAAATGACAATGTTTCTTTGTTCTCTAAAATCTAACCTTATCGATTGTAAAATAATATTTAGTCTATTTGCATATTTAAGGAACCACTGTAATGAAAACAATTACTGTTCCTTTTCAGTGGAAGTATTCTTCTTTTCTTCTTTTTTCTCGTCCTCGGCATCCTGAGTTCGCTGAAGAGCAGCATATTTGTCAATAGCCCTTTTTACCATGGAGGTAGCCAAACTGACCCTCTCAGGTGTAATATAATTCCTGGCCAATTCCTTGACCTGTTCCCTAACCTGGTAACAATATCAAATTAAAAATTATAAAGCACAATTGGAAATAAACCAAGAAAATTCAATCCAATCCTAATTTAAAGATTTCTCAATAATTATACATACCTCGTTCTTGCTGAGTCCTAGTCCTAGGAAAGTGATAGTACAGAAGGGTGTAAAGGTGCAGATGGAAGTGGTGAACGCACCGCCGACGAGGAGCAGCAATAATAAATTAAGAAGATAGTAACCAGCACGAGTCCCATAGCTCAGGGCGTACCTGGAAATAGGGATCAAGTTGGACATTATAGCCGAGGTCCATCTGCTGCTTTGTGAATCCTTTGTCGGGACTGCTGGCACCAGGTATCCTTCGTATCCAGATTGAACTGCATATCCTGGCTCAGTATATTCAGGATATGTAGGATAATAATATTGGGATGACTGTAATTGGTTTCCACCAGAAGTAGCCGATGTTACTGCCACTTCGCGTTTCTGTTGTTTCAAATTTTCAGATGGTTGAACAATCGTTCCACCAAGCACCACACCAGTTAAGGCTAATATCAGCAAAAGTTGATCCATTTTATGTTCTAGCTGCAATTAATATTAAGAAAAATTAGTTTGTATGACTTAATATTGTTCGATCTATATAAAATCCTTGGTGCACTTTCTTTGCTAGATTTACTATTGACAAATGGTTTTATTTGATGTATTATATCTCTCACCTGACTAGTTCGAAGCTTCCTACGAAATGAGGATCTTTCAAAGGGCTAGTTTCCAGCTCGGTGAAATATTGTCGACTGTTGTGTTAATTTTTCACCATTCTGCCTTTATATATGTCTCGCTTTCCACCCTTAACGGTTCTACCCCCGCCTGTGCATTAGCCATGGATATTTTGCCTGCATACCTGCCCGCAATACATAGCTTGTAACAAGTACCGAGGTAGATAAGGATTTTTGAGGGAATATTGTCGCGGCCCAAGGCTGTGTTGAGAATTTCTTAAATCTGATAAAATTTACACAAATTGTACAAGAAAAAGTACTAAAAGTATTTTTGCCGGAATTACTGACCAGGTAGAACATTCGGTATTTAATCTTTTATCAATATTTAATACACTCCGTACACCCAGACAGCACATCAATCCTAAAATCATCTTTTGGACAATATGTGTTGTTTGGTTTATTATATATTATATTTGCCTAAAAAAATTGGTTTTAGGAATGTGTAGCATTTCTTAAAGATACCAAAAAATGGTGATGTTGCTGATTATTTTAAAAACTATCACTTATTATCGGTAGATAAAAATGTGTCTATTTTCTCCTCGAGAATTCCGATCCTTCTTATCGTGCCTTCCGGTATGGCAAAATAATTTTCGCGATAATGGTTGGAATGTCAAAACTTTACGATTACGCTATAACTATCCGAAGGAAAATAAGTGCATGTAAAAGCCGAAAAGATTATTCGTATAATTTTGAGGCGGTCTAAAGATAAGACTCGTTCAATAATTTAAAATTGGTGAAACTTCGCATGAATATCTCTACCGTTACGTGAAAGTGTACCAAGTCAAAATTATTCTTGAACTCTTATGACGTCACAGCGCCTATTCCAGTAATGCAAATCATTATTCAGACTATTCGCAATCATTCCAACGGCTTATAATACCCAAATACACGCGAAGAAAGCTAATTAGTTAGGGAAATTTAAAAAAAATGTAGGTCACCCTTTATAATATTCATTATAACTGTTAAGAAACAATATCAGTCACGGCATACATATAATTACGCGAAGCTCTGGAAATCCCCGGTAATGGACATACATTTTTGAGAAATTCCAAAAATCCCACAAGGAATTTGGCCACTTTTTGTTTTCTTTACTCTTTACGCTTCTTACACAGGTACCTTTCCTTTTCAGGTATCCTTGGTACTTTTTTCAGTATCCTCAAGTGTACCTTAATTATAAACATTGGAGACTTTATGAATCTTTATTCTGGTACCATATGAAATTTCAGAATTTATCATATCTAAATGTTACAATAGGTTACAATACACAATAATTTTTTGTTGGATAAAGAAGATGAGGAATATATGAAATACAAAATATTTATTTCACATTTTTATACTACACGTATATTCCTATTATTTGGATATATTATTAGTACATAATCTGATGCTACCGTTGAGCGTTGCATTTCTATTTACATAAAAGCATCCATATATTTAATACATATAAAAATTGTACATAGGCACTGAGTATCACATTCTATTGATTTAGTAGTTCATCGAAGACATGAATAATGTATTAATATTATTAGTTTCATTGTATATAACTTGACAGAAGTTTTTCATATTACTTATCTATTCTTCGTCCTGAGCATAAATGATTGATCTATAGTCTCTTTGCGTAATTGTTCGGTTTCATCTTCACTACTCGTATCGTTTTCCATTTTTTTATTTACAATTCTCTTTGTGTTTCCACGAGAATCACTAGATCCCTTTCTTTTCCGTTTCTTGCTATTTAATTTCATTTCTACATCTTCCAATATGGAATATTCAGTAGAATCATTCTCAGTGAGGTCATTTTCTCTCACGCAGAAAGAATCCTGTTAATTATTTTAATAAATGGATATGTAAATTATTTAGGGATCCTGTGTGATACAATAATGAAATTAACAGTAATTACTTACATAAAGATAGGAGTCATCTTCAACAGTCTGCGAATAAATATTCATGTCGGCAACAGGAGACTTAGGTTTCCTAAAGTAAAATCCTCCAGGAAGTTTAACAGGACTCCTAATGGATTCTAAATAATGTGCTTGCATATCGTGAGGATTCTTAAGATCTTGTGTGTAACTAACGAAGCCAGAAAGATCACCATCCTCACCAGAAGTTCCTTCAGAAGTATATTCACCCTCCGAGGACACTTCCACTTCATTATCCAGAAATTCATTTTTAACTCTATGAGCCATGTTCTTCTTTTTGCGACTTTTATGTTTTCTAGCTGTTTGGTTATTTATTGTTTTGACTTGTTTAATATTTGAAACTTTCCAAGGCGTAATGTCCTCGATATCATCATTCTCGAATTTTGTAGACAAGAAGAATTTGTTTACTTTGTGTTGCTTCAAAGAGAATTCTTTCCTTTGTGTTTGTCTCAGTGGTGACTCCTGTTGTGGCTTTGTTAGGTTTAGTTTGTTGTTCAAGACCGACATAGATACTGGGGACCTTGAATTATTATCGTTCCCGAAATAACTACTTTCCAACTCTTCTAATTGTTTCAGATCTTTATAAGAAATATTAAAGTCAGATTTGTGCCTAGATTCTTCAGGTGGTTTCTGCCAACTGCAGGATGGCTGAGCTGGTTTGTGGTTGAAAATATTTGATAACTTTTTTCTGGGTGTTACCGAGTATCTATCTAAATTGACTTTTGTGCATGTTTTTGGGTTATTAATCTTTGGGCTACTAGTCTTATCGATATTTGATTGACTTGGTTCCGTATTCCTTTTAAGCTTATCTAGTCCTATTTTAAAGCTGGACATTTTTGGTGGTTGAGGAGTACTCGTTGTCTTTTGGAATTGCTTGACATCTGTGATGGGATTTTGAGGAATTTCAAAGTCATCGTCCCAATTGAAATTTGAGACATTTAATTCTTCTCTGTCTTCAGGTGTTAAATCAAACATCTCCGCTTTCGTTTTAATTGGACTTGAAACTTTAATTTTATTAGCTATCTCAGGATTTGATTTAGAATTCTCCTGTGACGAATCAACCTGAATAATTTCAATCGTAGCTTCAGAATTATTCTTGGTTTCATTTAAACTATTTTTTAAACTTGAAATTGAAGGAAAAACGTCATTTTCATTTGCGCGCTGATTAGTGCCAACTGGTGAAATGATATTACAATTATTTATGTTATCTTCTATGATCGTGACGTCATTGAATATATCTTCATCGGAGTCTAATATTTCAATTATATTGATGTTATCATCTACAGTCGTATTCGATATTTGTTTGAACTCCTTTATCATTTTGTTATTCTGCAAATTCTCACTAGAAGCACTATTATTAGATATTGCTAACTTTTCAGTATTATCTGTATTTAAATTTGAATATTTTCCATCATTTTCTGACTGAATTTTTATTGTCGGATTCAATGTCTCAGTTATTGGTAACGTGGAGTTTTCAAATCTAAAACTATTAATACCCTCTTCCCTTCCTCGAATAGTATCATTCTGAAGCTTGATGTCATTTTTAAATTCATCAAAACTGAAGAAGCTATTTAATTTTTTGGAATCTTCAATACCAATCGCCTTCGATGTTTCCTTACTGACGCATGCATTCTCATCAGGAATTTCGTCAATTTCAAAATCCTCATCCATACTCTCGAACATGTCATTTGAATTTTCATCATGATTACTCATAGAATCTCCAATAATGGACCCTTTAAATATTGAATTTTCATTAATATTGTTTACACATTCTTGAGATTTTTTAAACATTGAATTCTCTGTGACTGGCAATGGTTGATTTTCACTTTCTTCTGACGAATCATCCAAAATACGTTCGAATAATCCAATGTCTTGACCATGATCAGACTCAACGTCTCTCGCCATTTCAAACACGTCGCTATTGGTTTTTGGAGATATTGATACATCACCAAACTTCATATTTATTGTCATATCATGATTATTGCAATCGACCTTGAGTCGATTCTGTATAGAATCAGCATTCATTTTCATTGTCTTTTCATATTCATTATCGGTAATGATAGAAGACGCGCTAGAAGATTCACTGAGCAATGCTTCAAAATGCGACTTTTCTAGTAAATTATTGCTTTCGTGTTTATTTTCATTATTCGAATTTACCGAACTGGAACTTGATTCGTCCATTACTGCTTCAAATTTCGATGCCTCCTCAATATAACCATCATTATCCATCACTACTTCCGATATGTAACCATCGTCATACTTGGATATTTCTGGAATGTAATCTTTAACTTCCACTTCATTATCCTCTGGTAAAAATTCGAAAGGATGAAAATTCTGATCCGCATCATCTTCGAAATCATTTTCAAAGACTTTCTCTCTCTCAGGTGTCACGCATGAAGATTTTTCATTGAGCTCCGTGAGACAATTCAAAATGTTTGAATCTAACGCAGGCCCGTTTAAAAGTTTCTTCGCATCTTCCATGGAATAAGACGAAATGTATCTAGAATCGATGACTTTCCGGGTACACACAGAATTTTCAATTTCAGATTCCCGCATTGCGTACATTGTCAAGAAGTCGATTATTTCGACATCGGATGTCAGCAACTTTACATTCTCTGGTTTGATACCTATAGTTGACTCTGCTCGAGAAGAGTTTTTAAACATGGTCAAAATATTACTTTGATGTTTATCATTTGGCTTTGTCTGAGGTAATTTTGCATTTTTAAAGTACGTCATTATTGTAGATTGCGATCCTTGTTTGCTCGTTGAACTTTTACAAGCTATAAAAACCAAGAATGAATTAACTATAATATATGAATGACCATCTACGGTTGAAATTTCTTATTTTTATAGACAAATGCGAATGAGTATTAGTGATGAAATATGAACTTACGTATTTCATCATCAATTGCTGTAATGGTATTTTTGTTATTTGACATCTTCTTTTTTTCTTTAACTTCTTTTTCATTAATTTTCGTTTTACGACCTTTCTTGCCTGGAGTCTTTGGAAGAACTGCAATATGCATCTTGTAACATTCTGGCTTATATTCCGGTGGTACCATGCGTGGATTATCCTCATAGAACCATGAGGTAATATTGCTAGATTCTAAAATCTGTTTGTTTAAGGAATCTTTTTTTGTAATGGCTTGTCGCAGAGTCTAGAAAAGATAAAACAACACAATATTTTTTCTGTCTTTTTCTGATTAGATTGTTTTGTTCAATGGCCTGTCATATACCTGATACTCTTTTCCTTCGGTAACTAGAATAATAATGTGTCCATCCCTGCGGCGACCAGTACGCCCCATTCTTTGAACTAATCGTGTTGGATTATTCTGCATAATATCGAAGCAAACGATCAGGTCGACTTCACCAACGTCCAACCCTTCTTCTCCTGGAATAATAATCTTTTGTCCAACTAAAACCTCACTCATTATTTTAACAATATACAAACCTACGCATGTTGAAACGAGAACATTGACCTTATTGTTTTTAAAATCATTCAGGGCTCGAAGTTGTTCCTTTTGACGTTGGCCAGCCTGACCCATAAATTTTTGAGGTCGTAAAAGTGGATGTGATTGCAGGAGCATCACATAGACCTCGTTAACTATGTCTCTGTACTGTTACAATTAGAACAATTAACTTTATATCCCCTCAAACACTCCGTGTACAAAATACAACAAACCTCTATGAACACAATGGCTCTTGTTTCTTTGTTATTGCTTTCAAAAGAACGAAAGTGTTCTTCTAGGATTTCTTTAAGCTTACGGAACTTGCTATGCCCATAAACAAGATTGTCCGGAATCTGTCAATATAAGTGTTACAGTATTTTATTTTATATTTTTGAATAATAAAGATAAGCTGATAAAGATGCGGACTTGCGGAACTCCATCGTCTGACAATATGGAATCTATGTTAGGAAATGGACCAAGATATTTATCAATATCCTCCAACAGCG
This sequence comes from Trachelus troglodyta, assembly GCA_030142635.1. Lineage (NCBI taxonomy): Eukaryota > Metazoa > Arthropoda > Insecta > Hymenoptera > Cephidae > Trachelus > Trachelus troglodyta. The sequence goes on along the minus strand of JARQTJ010000623.1, from coordinate 541,072 downwards.
ATTGTAGTTGCGTCTCGTTTTTCATCCAATATTTATCTGAATGGTCTGCAATGAAAATGAATGAAACGTTTTAAAAGTGAATTTTGGATGTTAAATTCATTATAATACAGAAAAGAAAATTATATATCGAGAGAAATGTTAGAAGTACGTACTTTGATAGAAATTATTAAAGGCCCTCAATCCATGATTTTTAATGAGGTCATATGCATGATACATGGTCATCAAAATAGTTAGGGTTTTAGCCAAAAATTCGTAATCCCCGGGTTTATTAGTTCTAGTTTTAAATTCTTGAAATATCCTATATATCTGGAAAAAGAATGACATTTAGTTATTCAAATTAGTATTAAGTTGTAACTATGCAAATAGTAATGAATATGTATTTACCAATCCTTTGGAAATATCACCAGTGTTGCCTCGTATGACACCTCGCTGAATTAGTATTTTAACATGCCGATCCATAATCGAGATATATCTGTCCTTGAACGTTTTTAATTCTTTACTCAGTTGTATTGGAATGATATCTATTTTTCTGTTATTAATGTATGGGGTAATATCTGGTGAAAAATCATCTCTTATTTCCAAACTCGATATGTGCAAATTTTTAATAACCTGCAAAATTGAAAAACATATTTAATTTTGCAATGCAAAACAATATTAGATTTTTCCGTACCTTAAGAACATCATCTACCCGTCCTCCTGGGGTCGCGGACAAAGCCAGTATTCTAAAATGTGTATTCTGTTCGCTCAACAAACGGATACTCTAAAAGTAATAAGAAATTATAGTTGCAAAAGTACTATGCATTAATGAGAATGAAATTACCTCACAATACGAATGTTTTTTTGAAGCTCTGTGTGCTTCGTCTATCACAACACATTTTATCGAATGTACATCTATGATATTATTCTTAAGATCATTATGAAAAACTTGTGGTGTTGCAAATATAACTCGTTTCTTGCGCCATATATCTCGTCGCTGTATTGAATTCATAGTAGCACCTACAATAACACCATGAAATTACATGTAATAAATACAATAGTCTCTTATATTCTATCCTTTCAATTTTTATATATTCGAATATATTCTGTATATCATCCACAAATATCTATTAACTATTATCATACCAGTAACTTCCACAGTTTCTTCACTAGGAATTCCCATAATATTGTGACAAGCATGAATCTGCTGAGCTACAAGTGGTTTAGTCGGAGCCATGAACACAACTTTTCCCTGTGGAAACCATCTCCAAAAATTGAACATTACCACAGCAGCGATAAATGTTTTCCCAAGACCTAGCCATGTAAGAATGGTAACATAATTAATAACGATTACTCATAAATCTATTTTAATTTTAATTACCTGTTGGAAGGCATACTAAAGTATTATTGAAAAGTGCTGTCTTGGTGATGTTATATTGATATTCTCGCAGAGGATAATTCGTAGGATAAATCCATTTCTGCCCAGCAGAAAGGTCAAAACCTTTTGTGGCAGGATCGCTGGAAACCCTTGGAGTACTAGATATATTTTCCATCTATTATAATTTCACAGTATTTTTATATGAACAAACATGACAGTTCCTGTTGCCGCGACAAAAACCTCGAAGCAGTTCAGCTCTACATATGCACCACTATGCATTGCTATACACTAACGCAGTAGCGTGTATTGCACAGTAATGTAAAACAAATGATAACTGATTGTGTCTCTGATGGTAACACACAGATGCAGTTACCTATTTAACTATCAGATGATTCTCGTATTTCAATTCTACACAGCGCATCTTAGTTAACCGTCGGGAAGTTAGCGCGGAAAAATAAAAATTTATATGTTTATAATGCTTAAAAAATTGTTTCTTAAATGCTCCTTATGTTTCCCTAATTGCCCAGCTGCTAATATGCAATGATTATACATTGAAATAGCAATGAAATATATTTTTTTAATTGCTATTCCAAATAGTCAAGCAGGTTTTTATATGATTTTCTTGATGAATTAATTGCTCTTGATTTCCTTCATATTGCTCCGCAATTCGTTTTTTATTTTATTAAAGCTTAAATAACAAGTCTTCTTGTTCCTTATGGCTCTATGCCCTCATAGAGGGCCAAATGCCAGATACACAAACTATTCAGGCACAAGTTGAAGTCCTTACGCCCGTTTTCTTCAACGCGGTTCAATGCATAAACTCGGTTTAACTGTGCTATTAGCCAATTAGGAACTTGTATTTCGAAGTTAAACCGAGTTTATGCATTGAACCGCGTCGAAGAAAACGGCGTTAGAGGTGGAATTGTTACTCTGCCAGTATTCATTTTTTTAGCTAAATCTTGCGAGAAATTCTACAACTCTAAAAAAGTTATTCATATGTGCGCGAGTTGTGGTTATTGTTGTTTGCTATTGTCAAATAAACTGGCATATAAAAATATTTAATACTTGTCTTCTAATTAATATACTTCATTATTAGCGTGACGTATGATTGGGATACATTCATAACAATGGAATCTTCTTTCTTACAAAGTGATCAGAAGTCTGATGTAACTAAAAATTCATCAAAAGTTGGATTAATTCTTGTTGGAATAACTGGCAAGTAACAGATGGTAAACTGTATTTCGTTTATTTTATCATTGTTTGTTTCAGCCTCTTAATGTTTCTATCTACTATTATAAAATATGATTAGCTGCATTTATTGCTTTCTTCAAACATATTGGTTATAGATCGTTCGAGCATTACATAACTACTAGTAAAATTATGACATGCCTACTCCTTACAGGAGGTGTTGCTGTGGCTCTCAGTGTAATATGCATTCCATTTGTAAGTCCTGCATTGCGTAGGATATGCTTGCCTTATGTTCCAGCCACAACGCAACAGGTTGATAATGTTTTACATGCATTGAAAAGCCAATCTGGATCTTCAATTGATTTGGGTAGTGGAGATGGTCGAATAGTAAGGATTAAGCTATATAATTTTAATTTCATAATGCAATTAAGATTACTGATGATATTTTATTATTTAAGGTTTTTGCTTTGGCAAAAGCTGGTTTCAGAGCAGATGGTATAGAACTAAATCCTTGGTTAATACTATACTCAAGACTTAAAGCAGTTAGTCAGGGTATATCTTCAAAAACATCTTTCTATAGAAAGGATCTATGGAAATTCAATGTAAACAAATATGACAATGTCGTGATATTTGGTGTTGAACAAATGGTATGGCTCATTCCGAAGTTAATGTTACTCCTTTAAGAATATACTAATCCTAACTGATATCTCTATAGATGAATGATGTTGAAGAAAAATTCATCAGAGAGCTACGAAGTAACTGTACTATAGTAGCTTGTCGATTTCCGCTACCTAATGTAAAGCCATTGAATACGATAGGTCATGGTGTAGACACTGTATGGGTATACAAGACTCCTCTAACATTATCAAGGTAGTACAATATTAAACATAAAATAATAATTGGAAAATCCACAGTGAGTCATTATTAACTTTATTGTACTAATTTACATGAGACAGTGATATACTCTAAATAAAATGTGACACAAGAACATCCTATATATTTACATTTAAAACTATCTTACTGCTGGGTAATAACTATGTAAATAATGCAATTTTAGTAGTGTGAGAATTTACCAAAAAGAAATTCCTTTCTCGTCAGCTGTCTTTCACAAAGAATTGGCCAACAAGATTCGATCCACCAATGATAGGAATTGCCAAATGCAATATCGTTGACAGGATAGATGAGCGTCCTTGCTTGTACATGGAGCTTAAGTGAAGTAAACTTGGCAAAGTAAACACATAAATAAGTCCACTGATGGCGCCTGTATATCTTATGATTGTGCCAACGTGGGGCATCAGAGCAGCGAATAACACGCATATGCAGACAATCAGAAAATTCACAATCAGCACGTATCCTCTGGCGTAATCTGACCTCTTGAATATTGAGGATAACAATTGAATGCGTAGCATATACGCGATAAGAGGATAGACAGTAAAGAGTTGGAAGAGTAGTACCATCCTGGCACCAACTGTTAGTCCATCCCACTTTTGGAAATTATTTAATAAATTCTATAAGAAATTAAAGCAACATTTGATATATTATATTCTGGCTATATTTTCTGTAATCTGTTGGGAATACTTACATCCTCAATACAGGATTTTGCTAGTGGAAATGAAATATAAAATATAGCTCCCACTAATACGTATGTCAAGGTTACCAGTGTGTAAGCTATAGTTAAATCTCTGCCCTAGAATTCATATAAAATTTATTAATCGTTTACTTTACTTGCGCATGGTACTAATTACTAGCTTTTATCTGCTATTCCATTACTTACGTTCTTACGTTGATCATGATTACTCTGCATTATTGTAATTATTATGTTGTGAATGAAGAATGATAAGGCCAGCATGCCTGATAAGGCTGGAAAAGTTGATCGCAATTGCCAGTTTGTTTGCCAGAAGGTTTTATCTATGTTGATTCCCCAGGAAGCTGATTTTACGATCACGAATACAATCAAGTATATGATTGATGCTGTGCCTGGGGATGAAATTGCGATAATTAGATAATAAATGAATTTAATTGTGCATCGCATAATTGTATGTGTAGTGAGGCCTTTGCATATCAAAGGAAAACTTAATGCATTACCAAGGGAATTAAATTTCGTGAAGAAGGTAGTACTATTGAAGTTCAATAATGGGAATATTAGCAGTGCCAGAAAAATTGGCACGGTTCTGTAAAGGTCCCAAATTGGGCCCAAATTGTCATATGATCTGTCGACTACCATCTCTGTGTTGCTGACGTTGTAGACATCCTGCTTGGGACAGAGAACTGAGAGAAAAAAATAATATTATATATAAGACTGATATGAAAATATGTATAAAAACATAATAGACTTTACTTTCTGGAGGGATAGAGTTATTTACAGTAGGCGGCACTGTAGGAAGCCCTGCAATGTTATCTGAAAAAATAAATAGCAAGCGTAAGTTATATGAAATTAAGTACCAGCTTATAGGAAAGTTAAACTCACCATAGAGAAAATTGACAGAATTGTAAAGAAAGTTTGACATGAAAATCCAATAAGCAATATTGGCACCTAATAATACCATAATACTAAATATCTTAGCAATATATTCTGCATAAGGCCCAAGGAAGATACGACTCAATTCTGTCACTTCGATTCTGTGATCACCACCTGAAGTTAAATCAAATGTATATCTCACGAACAATGAATGGAGCTGTTCTCTTGAAGAAAACATCTATGTTGTATCCTTACCATGATACCTGTGAACCTGAAGCAACCTATACGCAGTGTAAAGACAGAGACCACCCATAGCAAGTATTAGAACTATACCAGGAATTAATCCTGCCATAGCAATTCCCCAGGGCATTGTAAGAAGCGATGATCCCAGAATAGTGTTCCATATTGAGAATCTATCGTAAATAAAATTTCTATGTTACAAAGAAATTAGATTTCTTATTCTATATATACATTTCATTCATTATGATAAAAACGAATAGCATCTTCTGCTCGTTAACGATAAGGAATCCCTGCTGATGTAACTTCACCAGCTAAATTTCTCAAGCTTCTACTTTATCAACTTAACTAAATATACAATTATTGAAATATGCTAAAAAAATTTGAAAGCATATTTTCTTATTCGTTATTAATAGCAATGTCAATTAAGGTGAATGAAATGTCATTAATTATTCTAGGCATATAATGTTCAAACTATGAATTTGATAAATAACTATTTATAGGTGATTCTCGAGGGTTCAATAAGGGTTCGTGAGACAGTTTCTAGAGTTCTTCGATCGAGAGGTTACGCCAGGTCACGGACTGTCTGCCCGTAGCCGTGACCTGGCGTAACCTCGGGATCGAAGAACTCGAGAAATTTCTCACGAACCCTTATTGAACCCTCGAGAATCACCTATGAGTTGCAATATGAATCAAGCTCATAGCTTGAATATTACTATATGTTATAAGAGGCGAGACAAGCCCCGAAAATATTTTCAGTTATGAATTTGTTCATTGGCCAATGGGAGCAGAGATTATATCAGGAGAAGGAATCTCATTGGTTGAGAAATAAGTCCTGTCGGCCGAGTGGCCTTTGCCGGGTAGTTACCCCAGCTAAGGACGTTGACCTGGGCCAGTCTGTTGCCCGGGCAACAGACGGAGCGCCACCCTTCGACTAGAGTCTTCACTATTTAACTCTAACCTTGCATTTATAGTGTGAGGAGTCGCCCGTCACCGCCCGTGGCTTCTATATATTTTCCATATTTATCGTACTCTAGCTACTCGGCCCCGGGGTGCACGACCATGCGTTAAAAACTAAAGCGAACAGTCTACTGCACCCCCTTGTTGGGGTTGCATGGGGTTGTGGGTTTGGTCTTATATAACGCCTAGTATACGGTATAATATACAAGAATTTACTCCTTCATGGTAGACTGTACTGTGTAAGAAATTTATTGTGAACCTACGTCATTTTTATTTCTTGTTAAAGAATTTTTATTCATTGTAGAATTCGGTTTGTGAATATATTGCTTCACCAATCTAATAATCTACTGATCAATTTTTCCTTAGGAAAGTCTGAGCACAACGTAGAAGTTTGAGATAATTTTTATATCGTATTAGTTTCTGAGCTTATTTCTCTTTCTCATATTTTGTTCTTCTTGTTGTCAATTGGTTCTTTTTATATTCTTTCAGAGAGTAATAGGAGCAGAGGAGTAACAAGAAACTGTGTATCCTCCAGTATCACTTGACAAAACATGAAAGGTAATATGTTTTGTATTGTATTATATTATTTTAATTCCTGGCAATTGTAACTATGATATTGCTTTTTGCTTTGTAATATAATATTGTACATATTGCCTGAACATGAATCTACTGGATGATGTAGATTGAAAAAATTCAGAAAGAAATTCTGATGCAAGTTCTGTTGATTTAGCCATCATCCGTTTCAGAGCATTAAAGATAAACATAAATAACGTGCTATCAAACTCTTTGTTTCTTCAAATAGAGAATCACATTTATATCTTAACACGAGTTAAATCATTTCTTGAGTGTGCCATTGTATCTTCCTTATTATAATTGGAGTAAAGAACATAAATTTGTAAAGTCACCCTTCTTGTTATATCATTGTAGTCAAGCTACTACTGGTGTTCCTACAGAGTTCCACTCTTATATGAATCATTTGGTGTAGCAGAAAATTCTTGCACAATTTCCACTGTTTTATCTGACATTGGGAAATGCTTAAATATCTATCGAGCCAGGCCAAGGGTCATTTGAGGGAAATTGTATTGACTTTATGGAGAAGTTTCCTATTTCACAATTACCAAACTAAGAGATTTATGGTTTGTGCGTTAAGTACAAATTAAACTACTTACATGGTCACTAGAGAACTTTGTTTTGGTATCAGGTTCTTGTATTGCAGTGGATTGGCATTCTGCATCATGGAAAGTGTTCCTGCATAATAATGTCCAGTCAAATCCTTGACAGGACAATCCTGATCAGGTGTAAATCTCCCATCTCTAAGAAGCTAAATGAAAATACAAGTTAAATATAAATCTCATATGTCTATCCAAAACCAAAAGTGACAAAACAAGTCTCGTCAGAAATCAATCAAAACATAAAAACTGCGTAGATAATATCCAATACAAAGTACAAGTAATTTTTTTTTACGTAAATGAAAAGTAAAATTGCTTCATCAATTGCAATTTTTAATTATAGAAGTAGTACCTTTCTTTTTGTAAAATAATATTCGAATGACATACTATATAAATAAATGGCACAACCTAAAATAGTGCAGATAGAAGAGGTCTATAAGTCAAGGTCAGAACTTAACTATCAGAGGTGAATAAGATTTTAGGAGGTTTTATTTACTGGACTCTTATCAGTGGTCGTTTCTAAGTTCACTGTTTGTCATATATATAGATATGGAATCCTCGCAATAATTAAACCTACAATTCAGTATTCAATGGGGGGAGACGTATTAGAGAAGACAGAATTATTAAAAAAAACTCAATCCTGTTTTACTTACCAAATCAGTATTATGAATCTCATAGCATCCTTCGCGTTCATAGGGTAAGGGTGATGGGACAATCAGAGGTGTTGACATAACTAAAGGTCTGTCTTGGATCAGTGGTGGCAGTCTTTTTGGAATTACTGTCACCACTGAGTTAAAACTGGCTGCTCCTACACTTCCATATCTATATTACATGTATAAAATATTATTAAACTTAAATTTATATTTATAGCCAGTTCGGGACTGACTTCTGATTTCGTGTCTACCTGGATGATTCGCCAGTGGGACTAGAGTCCAGGTCGCTTGTCTCTGAATCTGGAAACATAACAGGGCCAATACTAGCGTGCGAGCCGGATGATAGTAATGGAGCACTCTCGGAGCCGCTATCCTGTTCAGGAGACATCTCGCCGATACTCCAGGCATGTCTATGCGGTTTTCTATCGTACATTCTCTGTCTGTATTCAGTTCCTGTAGTCAAAAATATTCATTTGAAAATAATTAGAGCTTCAGAGGACGTTGTGTCGCTTCAATCATCTCTCTTATATTAACATTTCTTACCCAGGTCTGTTGCCGAACTTTCACTCTCTGTGATTGGCGTACCGGTTCGAGGTAAGAATCCACCACCTGCGTCTACGAATTTAACCTGGTGCGGTGTCCTAGTCTTCATTTGTTCATGAAGACGATCCTCTTAGTACCTCGTTACTCTACAACGTTCATACTTAGCTTTGTCATTTGTCGATTTAATTTTGCGTACAAACTCAGCAATCCACATGCTACTTTCTCTACGGAAGGTCACACTAAAGGAAGTCAGAGTGAACTCCTGAGTCGACTTAGGCTATATTGAGGAAATGAGCAATGTGTATATGTTAGTTCGAGATAAATTGTCTTCCTAGAGAGAGACTCCTACGGTCTTCTCTGATCTCACTGGTATCCTGTACCCGGGTCCTGACATATTGCTCGTAGAAGACTTAATTGCCACTGTCTTTCTAGGCAAATTTTCCTTATTTACGTATTTAAGCTTCACGCTGTCAGAACAGACGTTTCTTAAGATATTAGGGTAAAATCTGCGTCTTACACTGAGAGACTCGTACGGTACTGAAAGTTAGACCAAAGAGGAACATGTGAGTATATTCTCAGTGTTGAAACTTATATCAGTCATCCTTGACGTAATTTGCCCCCTCCAGATTTTTCACTTTATGTTATCAGCTCTCGCGTACGTTCTTCCCTTCTTATTCCTTTTTCTGTCTACGAAAGTTACTTCTGGAAATCTTTATATTCACGTGCTTTGTCCGATGTTCTTTTACTTATTATAAAAATGATATAGAGCGTCGACCTGGAAACGTGAATAATATACTGAATAGTTTTAGCTATGTGAGATCTTAGAAATCAACGAAAAATATATTCAAACAGTGTGGTCATGTTCATGCTGTTTTGAAAAACTTATCTATAAATGAAACTTTTTTGCATGTCTTTTTTTTTAACAATTTCGCAAGATATTGTGATTACTTGCGGATGAATTTTTTTGCATTTCCTTATCAAATTTGACCTACATACCTCCTGTTGATATACAAAAATTGGAATAGTTCTATCTGTTGCAAGTTTACTAGAAAAAGAAGAGAATTTTATTTTTTCGATTCTGGATTACATTATTTCAATGCCGTATAAAATATGCGTAAGCATAAATTACTATCATTGTCTAGAAACTAATATTTCCTGTGGTATTTAACAATTTTCTTAAATGAGTTCATTCGGATTGACCTATATTTCAGAATATACGTCATTAATGATATGGTGGTTCGTTACTCTTTCAACCTTGATTGATTTGACAAATATGTTATTATAAGTTGCGGTAACCCAAAAACAATTTACAGAGTTTTATGAGACTTCGAAAATCCTTCAACTCTCTAATAATACTAGCCAAATTGTATTAGCAGAATATTCTCTGATATAATGTTGAAAGAACTAAAAATAATTATTCTCCATATTTGGCTTATAGACCGTTGGGTTTAGATAAGAAACATTCGAACTAAAATTATTATTATATTTTTTCATTGAAAAAAATCCTAACATTGTTTCACAGATAGATAATTTATTCATTATTGATATTCGTGTTTTTTGTATGAAAATTAAATTCAAAATTGCATTTACCGCACTGTGCCATGAATCATTGGATCTGTTTTACCAACCGTTCGACCTAAGCTAAAAAATGATCTATATTGGTCAGTAAAATAGAGTACAAGGCGATAAAATGTTTTTTGAATGGTCTATAGAGTTTTGAACTGACAAGATGGCGTCCAGATGCCCTTGTGTGTCATTGGCAGATAGAATTCAGTCTGCTAGCGAAGTTCGCGGCTGTAGGTTGTATGGGAGAAGTCTTTTTTTTGCTAACACTAAATTTAACCTTCAATTAAGCCGGCACCTTTCGTATATCGATCACTGTACTGATTTTAACAGCCTACGAGAATGTCAGGTGCCCTGAAGAGTATTGTCGTCGAGACGAAGATCTACGAGGGTCAGAAACCTGGCACCTCTGGCCTTAGAAAGGCCGTTAAAGTCTTCCAGCAAGAACACTACACGGAGAATTTCGTTCAGGCTATTCTTCAGGCTACTGCTGATCGTCTTCAAGGTAGCACTCTTGTCGTTGGTGGTGATGGCCGGTATTATGGAAAGGAAGCCGTCAATAAAATCATTAAAATTGCCGCAGCTAATGGGGTAAGCGGTCATTTCTGAGTATAATTGGTAAACATAATTTTAATAATATGTAGTGTTTCTTGTGAATTATGATGATTCTTAATATTTTCATAAATCTTGAATGCCTTCTGACTGTCTTACCATTCTCAATAGTGAATCTTTGGTGTCATTTAAAGAACGTGACTCGAATTTGCTGATTTTTGTTGCTTGATCTAGATTAAATTTATATATGTATATACTCATATATATAGAAACAAGTTAAGGAGTGTTTTATTTATAGTGTTTTTATAGTTCACTAAACTTCTTTTAGAATTAGGTTGTTTAGAGTGTACTTGAAGAAGAAATTACATTTTTACAAGTCATCTTCATTATAAATTTTAGTGATAACATGTAACTAGGGCTTAGATTATATGTGTAAAAGTTTCACATGTCGTTAGTATTATTTAAAATTTCATCATTGATTGTGTTATCTGCTTATTAGTTAACATGCTGTGCCAGTAAACAATACTTTACAAAACAAAAGCAATGTATTTATTTTTTTCAAATTACTATAATACTTTGCTTCTTGAATGGTTACTATTTTTGCAATAATTACTTACGTATAAAGGACATGACCTTCCATGATAGTGCTTCTTTATCAGACGGGCTGGTTGTAACACCCGTTCTATAAAGAATATGTTGAAATAGAAAGAAAATTTCTTCATAGTACCTAGTTAAATTTTATTGCTAAAGATCATTTTAACATGTCCATCATATTACTGGATATTTATTTTGTTGGAATAGGTCGGCAAGCTAATAATTGGACAGAATGGAATTCTCTCGACTCCTGCAGTGTCAGCTATAATACGCAAGTACAAAACTCTAGGTGGAATTGTGCTGACAGCCTCGCATAATCCCGGCGGCCCAGACGCCGATTTTGGTATAAAATTCAATTGCGACAATGGTGGCCCCGCGCCTGACAATGTCACTAACGAGATATATGAGATCACTAGGGTACTCAAGAATTATAAAATCGTACCAGAACTCGTGGTAGATATTGATAAGATCCAGAAGACCACCCTCCAGGTGGATGGCAAGGACTTCACTGTAGAAGTCATTGACTCTGTCCAGGATTACGTGGAGCTTATGAAGGAGATATTTGATTTTTCAGCCATTAAAAATCTTCTTCAGGGAAGCGCAGAACGAGCCGCCTTTCAAGTCCTTATCAATTCTCTTAATGGAGGTTTGTAAAATATTTTTTAACGTCTGAAATTTTTACGTGAAATATATTGCCCTATATGAATGGTTATAGTTACCGGACCGTACGTCAAAAAAATCTTTGGCGAAGAACTTGGTGTGGCAAGTAGCAGCCTGGTGAATGCAACTCCTCTAGAAGACTTTGGAGGTCTTCATCCAGATCCAAATCTCACGTACGCCGCTGACCTTGTGAACGCTGTTAAGAATGGTCCATACGACTTTGGGGCAGCTTTCGACGGCGACGGCGACAGGAACATGGTAAGCATATTATTATAAAATATTCAGAATCACTTTAAAACATTACAAATATTTAGATTATAGGAAAGAAAGCTTTCTTCGTGACACCGTCGGACTCTCTAGCTGTTCTGGCTGCCAATCTAGAAGCCATACCCTATTTCCAACGTACTGGTGTCAAAGGTTATGCCAGGTCTATGCCTACCGGTGCTGCTGTCGACAGGGTAGCAGCCAAAAGTGGTGTTGAGTTCTTTGAAGTACCTACTGGCTGGAAGTATTTTGGTAATCTTATGGATGCTGGAAGACTCTCTCTCTGTGGCGAGGAAAGCTTTGGTACAGGTTCTGATCACATTCGTGAAAAGGACGGTATCTGGGCTTCCCTCGCCTGGCTCAGTGTGATAGCCAAACTTGGAAAGTCCATTGAGGATATCCTCAAGGATCACTGGACCACTTATGGTAGAAACTTCTTCACCAGGTATTTCGAGAATCTCTATGCCGTCAATATATCTGACACTTTCAGAGATTTACTGACTTTATTTGTTTTTTGTATTAGATATGATTATGAGAATTGTGATTCCGAAGCGGCCAATATGGTCATGGCCGAAGTAGAGACTAAGATTGGACAGAAAGACTTCGTGGGGACAAAACTGACCTACGAGAATAAGGTTTACGTTGTCAAGGAAGCTGATAATTATTCTTACAAGGACCCCGTCGATGGAATTGTGACTACCAAACAAGTGAATATTACCCAACTCCACAATTACATAGCCTGTATCTTATTATGAACATCGTCTTAATTTTTGGATTTGTATATCTATGTTCCAGGGTCTAAGGGTCCTCTTCGAGGATGGTTCCAGGGTGATCTTTCGACTCTCTGGAACGGGTTCCTCAGGTGCCACGATTCGTCTCTACGTGGATAGCTACGAGTCAGATCCGTCGACCTTCGACAAAGATGCTCAGGAAGTGTTGAAACCCTTGGTGAACGTCGCCCTGGTGTTGAGTAAACTCCAAGAGCATACCGGACGCCAGGCGCCAACTGTAATAACGTAAATCGTATCAGATTTAATTTCTTTCGTCCGTCAATTAGAAAAAAAAAAAACAACAGTTCTCTCAGACCTCTCTCTAGATTCGAGTAATATCACGCCGCGAGAGTACAGGTCATTCATCCTTGTCATAAACGAACATAGATATAATCATCGAGTATCATGAAATCATTAATTCATTAACAAGTAATAGCAATCATTAAATTCAAAATAATAATATAATTAATATCCGGGTCTCAGGGACATCTATAACGTCTCGCATTTTATTCAGAGGGGTTTCATCGCGTAAGTCGGTTTGAATTCGAGAGGTAAAACGATGGGTATCTAATTGTTTGTACTTTTTTTTTTACCATTCAAAATTTTAAGCGCGTTCCGACTCTCGCGATTGCTCAAGACTGTAGTTAAACTGAGATAAACGAAATGCGAAGAGAAAAAGAAAATGAATAACCAGAAATAAGTAACGAAGGTTTTTCCATTTTTACAAGGTTTTTAAACAAACGCAAGAAATACGGTAACCAGTTAAGCGATTAACGACTAAAATCAGCGATCTATTCAACTGGAATTCCATACACTGATGTTCTTCAGTATATTGGTTCCTGAGGTATAGATCTCTGACGCGTCCCAATAGCAATAGCATAAGTTGGCTGTTTATCACTGAGAAATTATCAAATGCTAGAATCATTGTTATCCAATATATTTACCAGGTATACCCCGTTTGTGTACCTCGCGTATCTTCGTGCTCACGTTAATAAATGTCAAGTCTCTCGGACACGAGAAAGAGCTCGGTCAATCAGAATATTTAAATAGAACAAGGATAAGACATTATATGCAGTCTATTAAGTGTTCAAGAGGGATGGAAATAGTGGATGATACATGAGATTTGTGGCTACCTCTTAATCGTGTCCGTCTGACGATCTGAGATCGTACAATGCGAAATGACCTAGAGAATTGTTCTTGTTTGGCACAGCGTATTTAGAATTGACGTAAGGAGAAAGAAAGAAAGAAAGAAAGAAAGAAAAAGGTACTAGGAAAGACAATTGTCGATGATGCTGTTGTAAACAGTTTCCTCAATACTATTTTTTTTGTCTCTGTGAAATTCCTCTTCTAGAACCGCGTGCCATATATTATGGCGGCCACCGCGTAGTAATTTTCTCGATGAATATCGCGAGATAATTCTTGTTGTAATAAGTACTCATCAGTGTAGACGGGGCCGAGTTCTTTTCGAATTCACTTTCGAAAGAAAAGTGACACATAGTTATGTCGAAATTTATCTTGACAATGTTAAAGAAAGATTATACGAAATGAGATAAAAGAGAGAAGAATGAGTGTGATGGAACTAATGATGATTCATTAACGTTCAATATGCGTTAATGACTTTTTCCGTTTCAATTATAATATTAGTCATTATATTCGTAAAAACAAAATCTACGTGCGTCCAAATGGCTGCCCATTGGGCACCGTGAAAAAGATGTCACTCAAACAAATTTTCACAAGTTCACATCGCGTCGTAATCGAGTGTCCTCTTCTTTTCGCGCTGGAGATCCTATCCGTGTCTCTCTTTCTCTTTCTTTCCGAAATATTTTCCAGGGAAAGAAAGGAGCACAGTGGAGAGGCAAATTGTAATATTAAGCGGCGAACGATTAATCGTAAGAGGTAAACGCCATTTTAAAACTCTAAGGAAATAATCGTGGATAGCTTTTGAGGCGTCTATCAATCGCTTTGATATAATCTTTAATCTTTTAATTTCCATTCATTATTATTAATCGTTATCGATGTTGTTTCTACGTTATAAAGTTCTATCTGTGACGTTGTGCGCTTATTCCTTTTTTTTTCTTCGTTAAAACGGGATCTCTGTATATTATATACGCACTAATTCGATACTTGATCGCCTTGCATTGTACTAATTGGTTATCTCTATTATCTTATAGATAATCCATTGCCTGCTGACTCTTTGATAGGAAGCTTAAGTAATGTGTATAAGACGCTTGGGCGTCTTTGGGAAACTGGTGAATCTCTTTTCTAGATGACTTTACAAGTCTCCCGGAGGCATTGAGAGACGTAAAATGAAAAAGAATAATATATTAATGTAGGTCGTGGATTATCGATTGAGAGATACCCGGCGTGCGTCCTCTGTATACTGTACTAATGATTTTGACGAGGTCGATTATTAAGATTTTCGAATTTCATCTCTATCGCATTCTATCAATTTAATACGACCGGCGGGTTCTCGACGTTTTCGTTTTAATTCGGAGGACAGACAGCAAGGTCTTATGTTATTGCGTAACCACGATATAATTCGTATAATTAACCAAAGAATTGTTATTTTAATTAATTTATCTTCTTCGGACAAAGTCCCTTGCGAGTCATCTAGAGTTATAATTAGACGAGAAATAAGGGATGATCAATCTATACGACCCCAGCCGAGTATCTCTTTGATACTTGAGTCGACGAGTAGATTAAGGATATACTAACGAACTTGTAAAAAAAAAGAAAAACAATGAAAGAAAGTGAAGATACCAAAAAAGAGGAGCACGAGACGTATGAAAAAAAAAAGAGAGAACGAAGTTGTTGAAGTAAAGGGATACCGTCGAAGGATAGGGATAAAGAAGACTTTGATGTCCACGATCGTGCGGCCCATCGTGCCAGATGGCAATTTGGTCCCAAAATGATAAGAGATGGCACACACACATATATATATAAGAAAGTGAAGAAAAAAAAGAAGGAGCCACGCGATCCTGAAATTTTAACCCCTTCTCTTGCGTGCCCTATAGCAAATGCGCATGCTTAATTGTCGAGAGAAATTCGTCTATAAAATTTATATGTCCCAATGACGATTCCTTGTGGGATAAGTCATTGGTATGCGTCACGCTAATTAAAATTATCATTAAAGGACTCTTCGACTTTTGGGATTGTAGTATTATTGTTGAGTGTCTTGTCGGCGGATACGAGACGCTATAATGATAAACAATAAGATAAATTCCTTAATCTCGAAGACTCCTCGAATGAGGTCAGTAAAGACGGTTTATTAATTATTGAACGGTTTTTCTTTTATCAGTCATATTTTCGTTTCACGAGTCGCGCTTATCGAGAAGAAGAAAGAAAAGATAACAAAAGAAATCCATTAAATCATTGTCTTGGAGAAAACATGTAGGTAACGTGTCGCAATGACCCGGACCGGTGCACGCAGCGTTTCCAATTATCAAGGGAATGATTAATAAGGCACCGTGACACTATTGATCTTTAATTTGTTAAATTTTTTTTCCTTTCATCTCTCTGTCAACTATAACAGCGTATCACTATGATATTACAGGATTGCTTGGAACGATGCGTGCACGCCGCCAGGGATGGAAACGCGAGATCGGCATGATATCTATATCTAAGTGTGATAAAAAATTTCTCGAAATTATATCCTGATACTTATACTTTAATTGATCGTGTGATCGTGTATATAGACTTGTTTGTATCTTCATTTTTATACTGAGAAGGATTCAATGCTGTCTGCATGAGGATGGAGAATGGTGAGAATGATGCGTGCGTATGTGCGCGCGCGCGTTCTGTGTGTTTGTGTGTGTGCGTGTGAGAGAGAGAGAGAGAGAGAGAGAGAGGGGGGGGGGGCGGGGAGAGAGAGAACGCTTACTATACGTTGTGCCGATCTCTGCGTTATGAGAATAGGTATAGGAAAGATTCCGAGAGGAAGATTTTTTTTGTACATAGTCGACGAGATGAGGGAGGATACTTGGGGACCTGAGCCGACACGCGCTCCCGTTCAGTTATCTAATCTTGTGTCGAGGACATTTTGTCTTTCTATCTCTCACGATCCGGTAACCTGTTGGTCCAAGAGAAAAAATTGATCGTTAATTGCTCAGGAGATTGATTGATTGAAGACGAAATTCTGAAAATTGTCCCTCATAGTTGTTTCTTGATCACATTCGTAACATTAAACATCTTTTGGCTCGTGAGGGTAGACAGAGAAGAATGTCATTAATGCCAGGGAAGAACTGTGACGTGGAAGTGGTGTCACAGAGACCAGCGATGACTGCCGATTGTACTATAAAGATGAAAAAAAAAACTTAAACATAACACTTGTATCATAGTAAATACTAATTATTCGTGGTAAGTTGCATGAGAGAGAGAGAGAGAGAGAGAGTGGAGACACGTGCCTCCTTCTGATCGAAGGATGCTGAGAAGCGAGTTTTTAGAATTTGCTTTTTTTCCTTTATTTCTCGCACTCGGTATAGAGTTTCTGGATCTTGCATTCCTTCTATTTGCGCTACCGTAATGGCGTTATACCTAAGATAAGATAAGAATAGAATAGGCGAGCGGTTGTTTTCTCTGGAAGAAGGGTGGGTAGCTCCTTTTGGTATCCTTGGAAAATGACAAAGAAGAAATTGGAGAAAGAGAAAGTGAGAGAGACACGATTTATATCCTGATCGAGAATCGAAGAGACATTTTTTAAATTTAATTATATATCCTTCGTTTCTATTGTACGTCACGTCATTTTCTTGACATTTAATCGTTCATGCGAATTCGACAGTTTCACCCTTGTAACTTTAAGATCGTAATTGCAATAAATAAAAAGGAAGTCTGTTATCGATACCCAACATACTACGAGACTCGTTTTATTTTTAATTCAATTTTTAAATTTGTATATAAATGTTTCGTTCCATTGGGAGTGACTTTTCTTCAAAATTTGCATGGTTTTGACTTCAATTGTATTGGTTCGTTACGGATGCATCGGCTGTTTTTATTTGAATTTACATAGTACAAATATGGAAGATTTGCATTATGATAATTCAGGGGAAAATTCGACTCAGTTAAATAAATGTTCAAGTCTCTGTACATTATGCAAACGTAGCTTGGATTCCATTGGAAGTGCTAGGACATTGCAATTCACTTGTGAGGAGGAATTATCTTCGAATGATATGGACAAATCTTATCAGATTGAAAACGTCGCACCACTTTTACAATTCAAGAGCGAAGAGCATAAGAGTTCAATAGCTTTATCGTTCAATTCTTCATTGGATATTAAAACTATACAAGATAGTTTTCCAGAGATAGACCATAGAATGGTATCCGTCCATAAGAGTTCACAGGATTTGGAGATTCGTGTAGATGACGTTGAAGGAGAATCAAAAAAAGGGCTGCTGAACGTTGCTCAGAATTTTCTTGAATCAAATATTTTGGATAATAATTCAACGGAAAAAGGCAAAGAATGCTGTAGCATTCCAAATCCTCAGATTGTTCAGAATGTGGTAACAGGAATTTTTGATGAAAATAAAAATGCTAGGATGGAGAAGGAAGATCAATTAAAGATTGGTGAAGAAAGTGATGCATCAGAAATGGGTACTGCAGGCTTTGGGAAGAATGAATTTGAAGATGCATTCGAGTCACAGTTTCCAAGAGAGGAGGAACTGGATCGCATTGAATGTGAAGCTCTTAATATCAAGAAACCAACATGGTTAGAAAATCCTGCCATACCTCCTGATTATAAGACATTGAAAGGGAGAATTTTACAGCGTCGTGAATTGATTCTTGCTATGGCGCAGGAACTGTTGAATCTTAGGTAGTTAGAAACTTGGAGAATTCAGACCGGCATTGTTTATCGTATAAAGGTATTATAGTTATTTTCTTCTTTTGCAGCTGGCATGTTGAAAATATCAGACAAACTATGCTGGGTAATGATTTAAATGTGGCATCGACAGCAAGTGCACCTTGCTGTAACAAAGCAACAATCACCAGAAAACGATCAAAAGAAATGTCGTTTTATAATTCAAATATGCAGAATTCAGTTTTTATTAATAAAAAGATAAAGCCGGATAAAGGAGATTTTTTCAAGCCTTAAGTGATATAGAGTTAGAAAAAATAATTTATTTTTGATGATACAAAAGCTGATATTAAAGTAGTTCAAAGTCATCTCTCTGTAACAATAAAAAAAAATTAAATTGAAGTCTCTAATTATTACATTAAGAATATAATCATTGTTCATGTAATTGTTAATTCATATAAATAATTTATGTTTAAAAAATTTGAAGTTACCATATCATTGTATTCCAGGACATGTTTTCTAATTGCAGAAGTATCTACCCAAGTGACAAAGTCTTGCAAGCTCCTAGATCAGAAAAAAAGATATTAAAGTAATGGATTTATAAATAATAACAGAGAGAAATAAAGAATTTTGAGTTATACCTAGTTACTAAAAATGCTGGATCTTTTATAACTTCTGCACCAACCCGTACATGACCTTGTTCTATGAGTTGCGTAGCCATTTTGACAGTCTGACTCATTTTATTTCTGACCATAATAACAGGTAATCGTCTCTTGCAGAATGAACTGGCTGTAATTCTTTGACATAACATTAAATCCCATTTCGTAGGGATCAAGCCCATCATGTAAAGTTTTTCTAAAAGAAGAGCACTTTGTTCTATTCGAAAGGGATGTTCCGGGTCAATGTCTTTAATCTTCCTTGCCAATTCACGGACGTGTCTGGCTAACTTGTTATACCTATAAATAAATACACATTGTTAATCAACGATGCATGAAGCAGTAATCAATCAATTACCATAGTTTAGGAGTCAGTTTTACTCGTACTTTGTATAATCCTCACGTTTCTGTATTCTGTAGCGTTTGAGGATCTTCACTTCATGAAGGTTCTTGTCTGCTTGCCAGGAAATAAAGTCCACCTTCTTAAGGAGTTTTTGCTCATGATATTTTAACTTTCGAACCATTATTACTAATTTATATTTGTTAATATTTTAGGAGCTCGAGGTTGACAGATACACGTGGAAAAGTATACAGTGATGTATAGGAAGATTCTGGTTTGTGAAGTCCTGATCGTTGCCACTATCGTTTTCGCGGCAGATTCGACTGCGCGAAACTGGCGAGGTGGGTTCGTTAGCCACCAAAAGTCTGATGAGCACTCCAACCGGTGTTCAATCCTCTGTATATAAGTTGATTTCTGGTACGATGATGTTATGGGTGTTTAACTGTATCAAGAGTTTAGAAATAAAAATGCAGGTGCTGTTGGAGAGCACTAAAACTAACTTTACTTACTTTAATTATAATGTGATTTAGCCTAAATCAATCTACCTTAACTGACTCTACGATACAGACTCAAAATACACCCTTGAAGACCAGAAATCGGACTTCTCTTCTGGATCCCTAGGGATGCAGTCCTTCATACTTCTCATGCATGCATCCGCATTCATACACATTCATATTCATCCCCTTTGTGGAGGGCCAGCGTGTGGCGCCTTGCTGTCCGGGCCCAAGATCGAGGGCCTTGTCTTACGCACAAAGGGCTCATGGACACCCTATTCTTAGTTTATTTGGAGGAAGTACATAGACAGCGTCATCTCTTAACCGAACATTCCGCTAGCCCGTCGATCCTCTCAAGTGACTCGACCCTAGAAACCGCTTCCGTATCGTTGCTATGTCCAAGACGTAATCAAAATCGTAGAGACTTAGTAATCGCTCGGTTTTAAAAAAGATTTTCTCCTTTTTGATCAGAGGATCCAATAGAATTAGATAAATATACAATTGAATATCGCGCCGCTTATATGTTCCATGTTACGTGTTCCGATACATTGTAGAATGGCCTTTAAGTGTTAATGACAGACTGAGAAAATGAAAGTATTGGATTCTGATTTGGAGACAGAGATCGCGATTCCATTTTAATCCCTCGTTTGAACTCGCCGCTCAATTCTAGTGAGATTATTTATTACTAGGTCGCGACATAACAGCTTATTTTTTAGGAACATTTCATGCATACGATGCATACCATTGTTGCACGCCTGTCGTATTAGAAAAAATCACTAGAGTTTGCGGTAGGAGTAATTTCCATCAACCTAACCTTAAGAAAAAGCGACGCCGCAATTGTTTTACAATTTTTATCGTTAATTTCTGTCAATAAATCACAGAACCAAAGGTGAGTTTATTAAAAAAGCACTAGAGTTTCTATTCTTTCACTGAAATAGATTTGTCAAACGTTAAAACCAACTCTTATAGAGAAAATAATTATTACATTTTAAAATGCTCATGGTACGTTTTCAGTAAAATATCTCCTTTTCACTGTAAATAATGAACTAATTGAACGAGTATGCAATATTTTGTCTTTTTAATGTTTTAATAGTATTTTGTAATCTATTCAGTTATTGTTTATCTGAAAAACCTTTTTTTTCAAGCATAATGGATATACGACCGAACAATACAATTTACATAAACAACCTCAATGAGAAAATAAAGAAAGAGGAATTGAAAAAGTCTCTTTATGCAATATTCTCCCAATTTGGTCAAATCTTGGATATAGTTGCATTGAAAACCTTGAAAATGAGGGGGCAGGCTTTCGTCATTTTCAAAGAAATAGCTAGTGCAACAAATGCTCTGCGATCTATGCAAGGATTTCCCTTTTATGATAAACCAATGGTAAGTAGAGGTTTTATTCGATTAATGTAAGAGAGAATAACTACATCTTTCTCAACAGAGAATACAGTATGCAAAGACAGACAGTGATCTGATTGCAAAAATAAAGGGAACTTTTGCTGAACGTCCAAAGAAGCCAAAACGTGTTGTACCTGCTGCTGAAGAAGAAGCAAAAAGGGCAAAGAAGCGTGCCAAAGAGCAAGCAAAACATTCTCAGCAAACTGGCTATCATACTGGAGTACCGCAACATCCTGGACTCACCAATACAGCTGTACCTGAACAACCACCCAATCAAATTCTCTTCCTCACCAATTTGCCAGATGAAACTAGTGAGATGATGTTGTCCATGTTGTTCAACCAATTCCCAGGTTTCAAGGAAGTTCGATTGGTGCCAAATCGTCATGACATTGCCTTTGTTGAGTTTGAAAATGAAGTGCAATCTGGTGCGGCAAAGGATGCTTTACAGGGTTTCAAGATCACGCCATCACACGCCATGAAAATATCCTTCGCCAAGAAGTAGTGCCGATCTTTTCTACAGTCGAATAAATATCCTTCATTTGTGTATACTTGTGCGCGCTGTATAATATTTTACAAAAAGTTAGTGCGCCTTTACGAACTGAAAATCCACAAGCTTTACAGTCAGATGATAATGAATTTAAGAACAGTATTCGTATTTTTCCTGGCAAATGGACCATTTCATCAAACTTTGAATGTAAAATATGCATAAGCTAAAATTTTTGCATCTTGTACATTTAATTAATAGTGTATAAATAAAGTCTGCACGGTCCTGTTGTAAATAATGTCTATCGATAGAGCATTGCACTAAGCCTATGCTAGACTTCAGGACTACTTTTGATACGTTTGCACTGCGTACATTCTTTATTATCTAATTTTATCTATATCAATTCCAATAAGATGAATATAATATTTAATAATTAGAGAGTTTATATAATTGTCATTATAGCAGATTCTTAGCGAACTCTAGCGGATCTCACGTGCAACAGAAATTTTACCACATAGCAATCCTCGACATAGACAGTTGCTTTTCGTCTGTTGTGAGGGTTGGACGTTTTTCTTATTCTATGATTTAGTTTCAGTGTTTTCGTTATATTTGACGTTTTACTTTCAATCAGAGGCTATAATTTTCTTGTGAATTTCCTGACTATCTAGGATTTCCTGTGAACAAACAAAATGCCAGTCTTTCACACGAAGACTATAGAGAGCATCCTCGAGCCTGTGGCACAGCAGGTAAGATTAAATATTTAAAGAAAAAACATCAAGGATAATCTGGTTGATTCCACTCGAGGAAATGAGTAATTTTGTAAAAAAATTATTTTGTATGAAGTCCTGACCTTCCATAAGAATTCCAGATCTACAGTAATTTATTTAAAAAATTTTAATATTTTACTTATTCTTTTTGAAGTGCCTGTGGTATTAGAAAAATCTATTTCTTATTTTTTTCTATTCATCTATTGTCCTTAGGAGACGAAGGAGCAAACTGTTTCAATTTTTGTATGATTGATGTTTTTACTTTTATGTCTTATATTTTATCTTTGTAATACTCCTAATTTTACATAATTGAATAATTTAAAAATACAGTTTAAGTCATTGTATTCCATGCTACATCTTTTCTTCAGATAAGAGTCATCTTGTTATTACAAGAACGGAAGGAAAAAGCATTACTTTCCATCAATGAGATTCAGTTAACTCGTTTGAGTCGATCATCATTTATCCCTACTTTAGTTTACTTTATGACCATTTTCACTGTCAATCCAGGGTAATTCAATGTGACACTTGCCAGTGTCATATTTCTATTTATAAATAAGAATGACATCATCCTGTTGATCAAGGGGACTTCAAATCATTTTCGACTCTCGGGTGTGGTTGAATTTCTTCAACAGCTCTATTTTGACATTAACTGTAACAATTCTCCAATTACCAAAAAAGGTTGCAGTTATTTGCTACCCATGCAATCTGTAATCATAATAACAGGTCCGCAACCTGAAATAGATTTATGGAAGCTAATAACTGGCACTCGTTACGTTTTGCCCATAGTACAGTTTTCCAGTAACCAAAAAAGGTTCCGTAGCTTTTATGGACCACCTACACCAATCCTATATATTGAGAAACATTTTCATTTTTCAATTGAGAATATCGGAGTGATCTTATATGAAAATTAAATTCCCCTTGAATTTTCCCAGTGTTTTCCACATGGACCACACCTTCTGGCTTACTCCGCGGCTCAGAGTTTACAAGGAAATCTATAAATATACAGGGTGAAAATAAAAAAGCCTCCTCGGCCAACGCCAAAAGGCTCCATTACACAATGCTACAGGCAGCTTCCGTTATGGAACCCTACTTCTCTCTCTTTTTCTCTCTTTCTTTCATACTCACTGAATTCCCCGGCTCCAGCTCCTTTCTCATATCTTCTTCTTACATCACTCTAACGCGTGTAACAGGGCCTTCACGTTTGTACCCACACGATTTATGGAAATGATGTAGTTTAGCTGCTGACCAAATAAGGATTGGCTTATTTTATTTCATTGGCGTCAGACTCGCCATACATTATACCACTTCACTCTTTTCATATGTAGAATCTTCAATGCTTTAATTACTCTTCTATAGATGTTGAATTATATTTCCATAGAGTTACCGCAGTAGAGATAAAAGATTGAAAACCATTGATTCTAAATTCCCATTACCCTAGTGTTTTGAATGTAAACGCAAATTTGTAATCATAATCTTACATTATGAATGAATGAACTATTCATATTTCAGGTCTCGAGGCTTGTCATACTTCATGAGGAAGCCGAAGATGGCAACGCCATGCCTGACCTGGGTAGGCCTGTTCAGGCAGTCAGTATGGCTGTCACTAATCTTGTTAAGGTACCAACCAAGTTTCATAAAATAGTTTTAAACAGTTTTATGATTCACAGTGTTATTTTTGGAGCTGTACACCCTAGTAGAGAAACTGGCTATGAGCCAATCAACATCAACGTCGTTGATAATAATCTAATGGATGATGACGACGATTCCTTTAATTTATATGCAGGTTGGCAAAGAAACCATCAATTCCTCGGATGATGCCTTACTTAAACAGGATATGCCCACCGCCTTGCACAGGGTCGAAAGTGCCTCAAGACTCCTTGAAGAAGCTTCAGGAATGCTCAAGCAGGATCCATACTCAGGACCAGCCAGGTAAACGCTACTACATTGCAGATAAGCGTTTCTTGAGTCATTAAAGTTGTGTAATAATTTTGTCCGGATGTTGAGAGCAACCGCAACCGAATTCCTGGAATTCTGACATAAGTATAATATTCATAGAGATAAAGTAATTATAATGAAAATGTCAAACACACTATTACATGGAAACATGAAAATCCTATCATGGATGAATGTTTTTGAATAAAGGAATTATCTATTTTCAGAAAGAAACTCATTGAAGGTTCCAGAGGTATCCTGCAGGGAACGAGTTCCCTGCTGCTTTGCTTTGACGAGAGCGAAGTTAGGAAGATCATCCGTGAGTGCAAGAGAGTCCTGGATTACTTAGCTGTGGCCGAGGTTATCGAGACCATGGAGGACCTGGTGCACTTCTTGAAGAATCTTAGTCCTTGCCTGAGTAAAGTATCTAGGGAAGTTAGTGCCAGGGAAAAAGAACTCACTCACCAGGTTCATCGTGAAATCCTAGTGCGATGTTTGGAGCAAGTAAGTAGTATGGGACAGCAACTAATAAAATATTATGGCAAGTTATAAGACCCCA
Source organism: Trachelus troglodyta (assembly GCA_030142635.1). Classification (NCBI taxonomy): domain Eukaryota; kingdom Metazoa; phylum Arthropoda; class Insecta; order Hymenoptera; family Cephidae; genus Trachelus; species Trachelus troglodyta. The sequence continues at coordinate 515,686 of JARQTJ010000623.1, read as the reverse complement.
ACTGTTTCATTTTCTTTCAGGTGAAGACCTTGGCGCCAATTCTCATCTGCTCGATGAAGATCTTTATTCACATTATCTCTCAGGGAGGTAAGGGTGCCGAGGAAGCTGCAGAAAACAGAAACTACCTTTCAGGACGCATGTCGGATGAACTGAATGAAATCATTCGTGTCCTCCAGCTTACGACGTACGACGAGGAGGAATGGGATGCAGATCAGCTCACGGTAAATACGTCTGATTTCGTCATCCTTTAAAAATTCACCTGTAACTGCGTACCAATATAATAAAATTCCCAGGTCCTGAAAAAGGCGCAGAGTGCAATAGAGTCCAGGTTGCGTGCCGCGGAGGACTGGCTCGACGATGGAAACGCACTACGTGGTGGCGTTGGCGAAAAGAGTCTTCGACAAATTGTTGAGCAGGCATCCAGGTTGGCAGATCGATGTCTCCCGCCCTCGCAGGCGGAGCCCTTATCAAAATTGGCTTCTCAGATTACGACTATGACCGATGCCCTGTGCGAATTGCGTCAGGATGGCAGGGGTTAGTGTTTCTATTTACTTATAATGCCTGGTCTCTAATATTCTACCAGAAACTTATTTTGATTATTGTCTATCTTGTACAGGTAACTCGCCACAGGCTGAAGCCCTAGCTAGAGGAATCAAGGAGAAGCTCAATGAACTCAGGTCGAACGTCGCCTCCGCTTTGGTTGCCGCCGACAAGTCAGGTATCGCGCAGACAGCTCATACCGTTTCTGGTAGACTGGAACAGGCAAACAAATGGCTATTGAATCCTCAACATGATGACAAAGGACTTGGACAGCGAGCTATTGCTCTTATTGTTCACGAAGGAAAGAAGGTATGTATGATCATTCAATGTGATTAGATCATCTTTTAAATTAAACATTAGGTTATTTATAAGTTACTGTTCATTGAAACGCTTCCGTTGACTGGATAGAACCAGCAACACATTCAGGACGTGAGTATCATTAGGATGCATTGTAATGTTTTTTGTTTTTGTTTGAAAAAGTATCTAATTTTTTTCTCGTACTGTTTAACGTCAGGTCGCCGAAGGTTTGCCAGGAATTCACAAGGCAGAGATTCTTCAGCTATGCGATGAGGTGGACAACCTATCCCGTCAGTTGGGTAATCTCTGTGCCCATGGTCAGGGCAATACGCCTAGGGCACAGGACATAGCGCGTCAGCTCTCGCAGAAGCTCTATGAGTTGAAGAATCGTATCCAACAAGCTGTAGTATCTCGTGTAGTAGAGGATTTCATCGACATCTCCACACCCTTGAAACAGTTCACCGACGCCGTCCTTACTCCAGAGGGTGTTCCTGGACGAGATCAGAATTTCAACGACAAGGCACATGCCTTACAGACCTTGTCCAATCGCGCTGCTAAGACCGCCAGAATGGTTGCTGCTGGAGGTAAGATATCCATGTACCTGATTAATAACGGTAAGACCTTTTGTAAAATAATTGTATCTACTTCCAGGCTCAGGAGGAAACAAGAAGTTAGCCGAAGCCCTGGTGGCTAGTGCTAACCAAGTAGAGTCTTTGACTCCACAGCTAGTGAACGCTGGTCGCATCAGGATGACCTACCCCTCGAGTAAAGCTGCTGATGAACACTTTGAAAATCTACGACAACAATACGCTGAGACTATTCAGCGCGCCAGGGCGCTCTGCGATGAGGCTACTGACAGCGGAGACTTTATAAGGACTTCCGAGGAGCAGATGCAGAAGCACTCTTTCCTCTGCGAGGATGCTATCGCGAAGAGTCAACCCCAGAAAATGGTTGACAATACCGCAGCCATTGCTAGGTTGTCTAATCGTGTAATCCTGGTTGCCAAGCAGGAAAGCGACAATAGCGAAGATCCTGCTTTCATTCAGCGTGTGAATCATGCTGCTGATGTCTTGCAAAACTGTGAGTGTCAATTTATACTCTCTCTTTACTATGCGACAATTCTTAATTAAGCTTTAGTCCTCTTATTTTTGCCCTTGTTTGTTTGACTTGCTATCTCCTTTCCACCACACTACAACTATTCGAGAATGTTTCCTCTGCAAAAACTCTGCTCAACCAATTGACGTTCGTTAGACCGTAGGCGTAGCTTGGAGCTTCTTTTTCTTGAACTCGTTAATAAGTTCCTAAAGATATCCTAACCCATTTTAAGATCATTGCGAAAGTCCAGTCTTTGTTCATCTTGATCATGGGACAGACTAACGTGAAATTATCCAAAGGAAAATCATCCAAGGGTGTTTGCAAGCGCCTGAGTGCACTCAGGCATCAATTTCTGACTGGGTTGGGTACAGGAGAACAGTTACCCAATATAATAGATTTTAGTTGATCTATCAAAGTTATATGAAGGAATTGTTTTGTATGATTCAGGTGTGGCCCCAATGGTTCAGGATGCTAAAGCCGTAGCCATCAATACAAATGATTCTCCTGCAGTTTCTCGTTGGCGCGAGAGCAATCGCGCTGTAAGTAATTTTCAATAGAACTTGAAACATAATAAATATTTAATATTCTGTCGAGTATCAAGTGGTCGGTAATCTTATACTTATTTATTTTATCTTGTCTTGCGTAGCTGTTGAACAGTGTTGGCCAAGTACGCAAAGCAGTGACAGTTCATCCGGATCTACCACCAACACCGGATCTCTCGCAATTGCGTGTGAATGACGGTGAGTCAATTATGAATTATCTTACTATATCTTAAGAATCTACGAACTCTGAGGGTTCCTGGTTAAATCTGCTTAACGTTAATACACAGTTTGGTAAGCGGTGATAGTGAAAATTGGGTACTGTAATAAGAAAGCAACTAAGAGCATCAGTAGAACTGCTGTATATAATTTGCTTAGGCCACTAATGGTAACAATTTGATAATAACGTCATGTATTTTTGTCTGAATATTGTGGAAAGGGGCGAAGACAAATTCTAATAATGGAAGGAGAGATTTTAAAGTGTCAAGCGAAATTATAGAACGAAAGTCAATGACCAATCATTCTAGCTAAACAGATGGATCGCTTGTTGTATTTTTTGCAGAGGAACAAATGCCAAGCCAGCGATACAGTTACTTCACAGACAAAGGTATCTCGATTAGAATGAAGGAAAAGAAAGTATCTCAAATTATGCATGATTGTCTTTTATATTATCTAATAAGTTTAATCTCCTCTTGATCTTTCGTAGAGAAGTTTCATTCTAAATCAACATTGATCATAATGCATCTGATAATATTTCCTCACTTGAAGGGTTTCTCTTTTTTTTATGAGGTTGTTTTACTATAATTCTTTTAATCTCGTGTCTACTACTGACATTACTCACGTAAACGTCAGTTAATTGTATGAAAAGAAAAAGAAACGTGTGTCATTCTTGAATCCGATTTCCCAGTGGGAGAACCATTAAGGAATCAACCATCACCCAGCAATTTACGCGTGACAAGTCCAACCCTGGGCAGCAATAAATCGCAGATTCGTTCCGTCAGTCCATTGCCAAAATGGGCACGTGGAGGTATTAAAAAAAAACCCAGCAATTAAGAAAAGAAAAATAAAGAATTTCCAGAAGCCACACAGATCTAGAATTTAGAATTTTTAAACAAAAATAAAGTCATTGTACAACAAAGAATGCCGGTCTTTAGCATAGAGACTTTTCATTCGTTTATTTTGTTCTTTCATTGTTAAATGCCAAATAGTATTATTACGTATCTCACTTAATTAATTTTTTTATATTATTTTTATTCTGCATACATATACTGATATTTCTGCTAAATCTATATACCTATTAACTGGGCATTTGATTGTCAGGAGATAATCCTGACCTGCTATACCAGGAACTGGCTTCAGAGGACGAGCTCGAGCGATCGGCTCTAGGTAATAACAACAGAGCTTTTCAAGCTCTGATCAATGAATAAGATTGCGGATGTATAAATGAATGCCCTGTTATGCCATATGACACACAGTACACGAGTACGAATTTATTTGTCGCATTACTAACAGACTGGAGCATGTTTCTCGTAGGGATGAGAATATCAGTACAGATTCGATATTAAATGTTGACAAGATTCAGGGAAAGTGGTAGTGCTGATTGACTGGCCCGAAGCACTGATAAGGTAGAAGAAGTCATTAAACCTTTACAAAGGGATGATGATCCTTGAAGAATATTCATAGACCAAAGTTTATAGGAAAAAATTTAGAATTACCATTCATACTTATTTTTACTTCTGCGTTGAATGTTTTGTTTTTAAATATCGTTCATCACAGATACTTAATGTTTGTTCAGTAAAGAACAGGTATCTTAACAAATTGTTTGTATTAATACTTGCATTGGACCGCTGCATGCTATCGTTTATATGATATAACTAATCGATTACATATATGATATCTCTGTGTTATGCTTGCCCCTTGTACGTCCTTCAGGATATTGTCGATACTATGAGGAGGATGATAAGGGTAAGGATGCTTATGAATGTCAGACACTGCAGAAATGAAATAAGGGTTTTAATTACGAGATTATCTAATTTTCGTTTAGGTTTAGACAGTTAATGATTATGGTGTATATTCTAGGGTGTCTCTCAGTCATGAAATTATAAATCCAAATGATATTCATAGACGAGAATGAATTAACTTTGTATCAGCCTATGACAGTGAAATTATAATTACCTGTGACTGATATTAATATTGTTTTGTTATCTTGGGCAAAGCAGATATGGCTCCACCACGTCCACCTCTACCAGGAGGAGAGGTTCCACCACCTAGACCACCTCCTCCAGAAACAGACGATGAGGATGAGATGTTCATGCATGCTCCGCAGCCAAATCATCCTATAATGGTGAGAGGCACTGCAAGAATATAATATTTGGAGTATATTGGAATAAGAAATTTTATGAGTACCTTGTTCCTGTAGATGGCAGCTCACGGTCTCCACCAGGAGGTGCGCCAGTGGTCGAGCAAGGACAATGAAATCATTGCTGCGGCCAAGAAGATGGCTGTACTTATGGGTAGACTGTCAGGTTTAGTTCGTGGTGAAGGTGGAAATAAAAGAGACTTGATTGCCTGTGCCAAGGCCATCGCCGAAGCTTCCCAGGAGGTGACACGTCTTGCTAAGGAACTCGCCAGAGAATGCACCGACAAGCGAATCCGCACGGTGATTATATATTTTATTAATGATTGATTAATGTCCTTAAACCTAATTTGTCGCTGTATCACAATATTATTTTTCTTTATACCTAGAATTTACTGCAAGTATGCGAACGCATACCAACGATTGGAACTCAGCTGAAGATTCTCTCTACGGTGAAGGCTACTATGCTTGGTGCACAAGGTACGTTCTTCTCTCATGATACTCTTAAGAGGTACATTGCTGAAATAATTGATTGAAGATCTAGATATACTTAGAGATCATTCGTATTAATTCATTGACTAAATTATAAGAGTGCTGTATAGAGTAATGTTCATCAGACCTGAACTTGAGATCGTGCATACTATCAATGCTTTCATAGAACAAGCTTTTGCTCGTTAACAAGAAAAGCACATCTGCCATAATTTTGTAAAAAAAGAAGGAAAGAAAAGGAACAGACATGCTAACAACCATCGATATTCCGAATTAACAAAAAATTAATTTTCTTTGCATAGAGATGCTCCCCAGCTGGGAAGAATTGATGCTATATGGTAAAACGATGCTGTACATAAAACCATGCTTGTTGTTTTTATTTTGTCTTTAATTTTATGTTAGCCTTATATTATGACAGCATGCTTCTTCATTGTGACCATGAGAAATTTTATTTTACCACAGACCATCCCCTAAATCATTCCTCAAGCATTGCACCGTCTCACATATGTACAAAGCAATTATCTTCTACAAGAATATATAGAAAACTGTATATTTATAAGCATTCATAGCAATCATGGAGGCTCAACCAATCATATAATTACTGGTACATATGCAAAGCACCGTAGATGCTACGTACAATAACTTTCTGAGCTTCATCGGGATTAATCCATTTCTGATTTATTGTTACTCGAATCTTTTATAACGGCGCTGTCGGGAACTCTCACTTTTACTGGCGCAGACGAGTTAATTGGTCGCAGTAAGTTTGGCTGAAAAATCTCTCACTCGACTCACCCTTTAGCATAGATTTAGACATCAGACAATCCTCTTTGTTACATCTGAATAAATCTACACACAAAGAGTTTGTATGTCTCGCTGTCCAAATAAAAAAATTGCTAGTTAGCAACCCCTTAACAGTTTCCAATGAGGATGTTGAAGTGAGAAGGAAGCAACATCCTTGAAAATCTTGGTGCAAAACAAGATGTACACTGTCGACATTACCTATGATTTATTTAGTTTCTTTAATTATCAGTGTGCATGGCCCTTTCTGACCACCTGAATAATACCCAGTACCAACTCCTGGTAAATTTACTTTGGAATGTGACAGTAATATTATTTTATTTTTTCTCATAAACCACAGGCACCGAAGAGGATCAAGAGGCTACAGACATGCTCGTAGGAAATGCACAGAATCTCATGCAGAGCGTCAAAGAAACTGTACGTGCTGCAGAGTGTGCGAGTATCAAGATCAGAACAGCATCCGGCATGAAATTGCGTTGGGTTCGTCGTCAGCCCTGGTACCAGTACTAGAGGATCCCTGTAGCTATTATTGACTAGAGGTATAACAAAGGACTAGGGGATGGTACGAGAGACTAAAAGAAGAAGCAGGGTAACAGTCTAATAGTAAAAGAAAATCCTAGTAGTATCCTTGTTACACTTTATATTATTATTATAATATTCTCTTTACTTCCCTACGAGGAGGTGACAGGTCAATTTGAGGTATAGATAATATCTTTTTTGAAGACTCCAATACTAATACTTGCTAAAGGATTAATAATATTTATATTAGCATAACTAATTGTTCACTGCGACTCCTCGAATTGTCCTGTACCCGCTACACCCTGGAAGTACATCGAACAACCAACAAGTACAACGTTTGGGTGCGACAACATAAAGTATCGTCAATTTTACACGTAATTAGGCTAACTTTAGATATTCAGTAGTATATTTTTTTAATGCGGGGAAAAGAAAAAAAAATAGTTCACTTCCCGCGACCAGGACCGATGAGCCTTTCCTTTTTTTACTCTACAATTAAAGAACCGAGCCCGTTAAATCTTGACCTTCTAAGTTAGGAATAGGCTCCCGTATTTTTATAATATCTCCTCGTACAACATCCACATTTGTCTTCCTCGGGAAGAGCCTGTCATAGTTCAGTTGTACTCCTGTAGAAGACGTGATGCGGCTGGAGCTTCTTCCAAGTGGTGCTAGAATCGTGCAATATATAATGAACAAGCAATATCGAATTTTATTGTTGATTCTTTTTTATAAGGGCGTGCATCCACCCTACGTATTATTGTTATTGTATGTACATCATTTTTTAGCAACTGTAAAGATTACAGTGCATTTTTTCTTTGATCTTATTTACATGTGAATTATATCATCTACCCTCCCGCTGATACCATTGGAATGTTCTTAACTTTGTCGTTTATATATTTATTACTGATCGCCACGGCGTTATAATCAGTTATAATGTAACTGTACGATAGACAGTGTATCGTAATAAAATAATTTTGAAATTATTCACTTGTCGTTTTTACTTTTCTTGTGTTATTATTTAAAAAAATCATTGTAGCTATGTATATTTACAGTTTGGGGTCAATTTTTCGATTTAAAGTATTATTTTAATAATTCTGTTTACAGCTGGCAGTCTAGAGCGTCTCTCCTTGTTGGCTGTGTTCCTACGGTGGCTCCAGGCATTTTATTTTTTGGAATTTTACCAGGTCGTAGGTATGGATTGTCAATAGCGTCTTGTTGAGCACCTGTCTCTCCGTTTTGTTCGGCTTCTTCGACATTTTGCATTTTTATAGCTAGAAATGAAAATCAGATTGTTATTTAAAGAACGACGTTGAAATTGTGTTAGAAACAGCAACAGTAATTTCATACCTTCTTCCGTATCTTCCACTTTAGGCTCCTTCTTTTTCTTTACAGGACTTGGTTCAAATTGAAATTCTTGATCTGGCTCAAAGATCTGATCTTGTGGCAATAATGCTGAAAGATAGCTGGGAAACTGTGGTTCGCAAGCTATCACTAGATAATCAAATGTGGTATTATATTAATCTTGACAGCAGAGTAAAATATTTCAATCAAATGAAATGAAACATACAGGGAAACATGCTGTTATCCTCAGTAAGGAAGAGACTGTGCGTCTCTCCAGTCTTAGCAATAAATCTTGTTAATGCTCTTTCAATGTCACGTTTTTGAGAAGCAGCTTTCTCACGTATTGCTTCATATTCTGTCACAGGTTGCTTGTGAGTCTAAAGAGATAAAAGAATATATATTTAGACCTAATAACATGATACAAGTGTAAATAAACTCACTGGTGTCCTTATATATGCATGAGGATCTGGAAAAGCTGGTAAATGATTTGGTATATGTGAAGGGTGTCCTAGCTTGACACCAGCTTGTAACATGTTCAGCTGCTTTGATTGAGTTTGCTGTTGAAGCGATGGTAGTACTGTTCTATTGGACCTTTTTCCATATGTATCTATCCCATCTACACGTATCCCCATATTAATGAGAGCAAGAATTACATCAGCAATGAGGGGCTCTGTCCTGCTAGCAAGCTCGCAGTAATTCCTGGAGGATTCACCAACCTCTACGATGACTGTAATTCAAATGAAACTGTCAAAAGCAATATCCTGACCATAGTATTATTATATTTACATTCAGAATATTACTCCGAATTAGTTTAGCTGGAAAATATCGTTGAAATTCAGTTTGATAAGACTTACAGGACTGTATCATTTCTGTTAATGTTTCTAATGCTTGTTTCTCACACGATTCAAATCCACACTCCATCAGAATACTTGAAACAGCATAATTTAATAGCAGTCTTCTTGTATTAACCGCTTGAGCTTCCATAGTGTTTTATTGTTTAATTCAACTTTTGTGAAGGTGTAATAAAAATATTTCGAGGTTAACCCTCCTGTCACAAGCTTAGAGTAAACTACAGTAAACGCTACTGTTTGACACTGTTTGATGCTATGTAAATTTAGCCTAGAATAGATTTAATGGTTGCCTACTCCTGAATCCGGCAATATCACTCAGGATGACGTTTACTGTATATTTCCGTAGCGTCATTCGTATTACTGAGAGTTTCACGTTATGTGTGGCCAGGAGAATAAAAAGATGAGGGTTCAGGATACTGTGCAGAACCTCACTCAAGTTTGCATTGAGATTCGTCAAACTTTAGACTCTGTTAAGGATCAACAAGAACGTGAAAAGATTATTTTGAAACATATAAAAGCATATGCTGACAGTAATGTATCCATCAATGATTTTCAAAAAGGTTACACGCCCTTCCTGTATTAGTCATTTTATATATTTCAGTGTGATGTGCTGTCATGATTAGAAATGTAAAATACTGTATTTTTTATTGAAATTGATTAGTTAAGTTTTAAGTACAGAATTCACAGTAAGTAGTATTTTTATTTTTATTTTTATTTATTGTCTTCAGGTTTAGAATGGTTCAATGTATCAGAGAGATTGTCCTTCCAAAAGCATTTATCTGGCAAATTAATCGTCTTAGATTTCTTCACTTATTGTTGCATCAATTGCATGCATATATTACCAGACCTAGATGCGCTAGAGAAAAAATATACTGTCAGCAATGGGTTGGTTGTGGTCAGTAATAAACTTACCATTCTATGTATTACTAATTTCTATAAATTAATCATATTATCATATATATATTTCTTACAGATAGGGGTACACAGTGCCAAGTTCACTAATGAGAAAGATTCAGCAAAGATTCTCTCTGCTGTGCAGAGATATAATATATCTCATCCTGTTGTGAACGATGCAAACCATTCAATGTGGAATGATATCGGCATAGTGTGTTGGCCAAGTTTGGTTCTTCTTGGTCCAAATGGACAACCATTGGTTGTTCTTATTGGCGAGGGACATAGGGAAGAATTATTTCTCTATGTGAAAGTTGCCTTGACATATTTTAAATCTCTCAATCAAATATCTGAACACTCTATTCCTTTGAAACCTGCACAGCATCTTTTACCTGCATCCAGGAGCACATTGCTGTTTCCTGGGAAGGTACATGCATTTTATAGTAGTAAAGGTGATGAGAAATTGGCAGTATCCGATACTGGCAATAATAGGGTTTTAGTTATGAATTCACAAGGAAAAGTGAAACATGTTATCGGTGGATGTTCACCAGGTTTTAAGGATGGGACATTTAACATTGCTAGATTTAATGCACCCCAGGGTGTATTTGGTGAAGATGATATAATCTATGTGGCAGACACCGAGAATCATGCTATTAGACAGGTATTACTATTAAGTTATGTCACCTTACCAGGTGAAAGTTTTTGATATTCCAGTTCTCTAATTCTTTCTGCTTTAATGCAGATCGATTTGGTAAGAAAATGTGTGACCACTCTAGCAGGAACAGGTGCACAAGGCCATGACTATACTGGTGGAAAATTGGGTCAAGACCAACTCTTGTCTTCACCTTGGGATGTAGTAAAATATAAATCAATTATCTTCATAGCTAATGCAGGAACTCATCAAATTTGGGGATACTTTTTAAAGGACAGTACATGGTGGACCAAGTAATTATCTTCCATACGGTTTAATAACTTGTTAGAGTGTCAAAGGAAGTTTTTAATTTATAGAAAATAATTATTATAAACATATATTAAAATTTTCAGACTGTACAACAGCAAAACTTGTGCATCAATCGTAGGTAAAGGTAAAGAAGAAAACAGAAATAATTGCTATGCTCATGCTGCTAGTTTGGCTCAACCGTCAGGATTAACCATAGCAGATGAGTTCAATGAACTCTATTTTGCTGACAGCGAAAGTAGTGCCCTTCGGAAGGTTGCTCTGTCAAGTGGAAAAGTATCTGCTGCCTGCGGAGCAGATAGAAATCCTTCTGTAAGTATAAACTTATCCCAGCGCGAAATCTAATGAACCTAATTAATCAAAATCGTTTTTATCTTCTCTAGAACCTACATTGTTTTGGCGATGTAGATGGGAAACAATACGAGGTCAAATTACAACATCCTCTAGGCGTAGCATGGGATAAGGAAAAGAAGGTTGTCTGGCTGGCTGACACTTATAACCACAAGATTAAGAAATTCGATCCTTCTACAGGAATCTGTACGACTGTTTATGGTTGTGATGAATCTACAACTTTCAATGAACCCAGTGGATTAGCTGTGAGCCTTAGTCAGACCCAACTTTATGTTGCCGATACAAATAACCATGCTATCAAGAGTATCAATTTGGAGACTGGTTATATTCATACTGTAAGTATGGATGAATTTATCCAATTGAATTATGATTACTTCATAGCAAAATCAATTTTTTTTTAGATTCCTGTTGAATTACCAAAAGTAAAGCAAACCGATGCAGACTCCACTGAGCGTTTTTCCTCGGAGATAAATGAGGCCGGTGGTAACTTAGTGATTACATTTGATTTTGAATTTACTTCCGGTTTAAAAATCAATACTGAAGCTCCGCAAAAGTGGTCCATTGTTTTGCCTGATGGTTGGAATGCCCAGAAACTAATAGGTGATCTGAATACTCCAATATCTGTGGATGTACCAAACATTCATCAGAAAGTAGAGGCACAAACATTGTGTATTACTTTGGATTTAGTAGTTTGCAAAACGAATGAGTGTATACCAAAGAAATTAGTGGTGAATCTTCAAGTGAAAGGGAAATCTGACGCTCCTGCAAAAGTTTTTATCGTCCGGAAACTGAAAGTTTTTTAAGTATAAAAAAACTAGCAGACGGCTAGAAAACCATTTTCCATTCTTGGCATTATTATAGACCCATGATATTACTTTACTAGATTATATCGCCATAATTAATGAAGAATATATTTTACTGAAAATTATACTAGTTGGAAAACTCGTAAAATCAGATTCCGAAATGCTCTAAATTTTTTTTATTGAGAAGTTTTTACCAATCACGGTTCTGAATTTTTAATCGTACGACTTGTACGATTGATCTAGGAAGGCTCACTTAATTTAGACCATAAGCAATGAAAGTTTTTTCGATATTTGTTAGTTTTAAATAATCGCATTTGAAAATACTATTGAAACTATTCTGATGTCCAGGATATTATCAATTTGCGATCATGTTAATAAGTAAATATATATTGGCTGAATACTCAGGGTTTGAGTATTTGCAACCTAAGGTTACATCTTTAACATCATAATATAATTAATTATTCGGCCATTGACATTTCTCTTAACTAATTAAAATAAGCCATATGACCCCGTTAGGGACTAACGGATAATTTTCTAACGATTGTGTAATAATATTATTTTTACTGTCGCTAATGTTCATTCAAATCGCCTGAATGGTCAATCTGTGCAGAAAGTGTATCTTATAATAAAGAAACAGAATGGCAACGTCCTCCATACGTTATTTATTAAAAGCCTCAAATACATGCGCCTGCAAATGAGTAACCCGTGATATGTCGTATTTTTTATAAGATTACCAGTACTGTCACAATTTTACAGAAAAATGACAGATATTCTAAAGGAAATAAACTATTATTAACGCATAACCACCGTTTTCATTGAGTAAAAAGAAAAACTCTAACGTCCTCCCATTGTTATATTATATGTATACACACACTAGTAATTATTGCAGTTAAACTATCTAATCATCTAAACAAAAAATATTAAATGCATAAAATCAATATCGTATAAATACTTCGAGAAATCTGAAAAGCGTCTTGTCAAGGTTTCCAATTTTCGCATTTTCATTCTGACTGCAGAATCATTACAATAAAGTATCGCAATGTGATTTTTCGGTACTTGGACTTTACTCCGAGAAGGCAGAAGTAGAAAAAGCACAATATTAAAACGGCAAGAGAAAGAATAAAAGAAAGCAAAGGAAGTTTTTGGATAAAAAACGGAGAAATCGTTATATGTATAGCCTTAAAATCAACAGCAAAGTAAAAGAATCCATGCAACGCAACAGCAACAACAACAAAAACCCGCGTTCAATACTGCTGACTTGATATTCCTAAAACAAATAACCATCTAGCTCATGGACTGACAACAATTCCGTCACTTAATTTATCCATCTACAGTATTATTTATATTGTATCTAATTAAGTGTGTGTCAATCTTAATGAGCGAACTTGCTAATTGTCCTGTACAAAGAAATTAAAGGGCTTCACGTCCCGCTGTTTTTTGAATTACAAAACGAAGCCCCAGATAAGTCATACGCGTATGTGCATAGTCCTCAACAAAATCATTATAATAGTTAGTCTACTAAGGCCTTGTGAAATATGGCCATGCTCTTTCTTATGATCTTTCTCTTGTTCCTAGGAGCCATAATATTCCTAGTTGATTTATAACCGTGATTCTAAGGATAATGTTAATATCTTTATTAAGTCCATATGCTAACTGCGTATTTGCTGTTATGAACTAGTATAAATGAACTATAGTGTAGAAACTGCATTCAATAAGAATGTAGAATAAAATTGATATTGAAAAACTATATTATATACTATACTGTACTATGTAATGCATTGCTTTACCCAGAAAACCAGGACTTTGTTGTTTTCATCAAAAGGTTTGGAGAAACATCCTCTTCAAGGAATCCTCATCCATCAGGAGGATTGATTATGATCCGTCTATACTTTGATACTGGATTAGTTGGATTACATAGAATAACATCTTTATAAATAACTACGCCATCAAGTATACCAAGGAGTTTTCTGGAATCATAACAATTTTATATATTAAATATTATAAGAGCAAGAATTTACTTCCGAATAGCGGAAGGGAGTTGGATCGGAAGGTTGCTCTTTTTTTCATTTTCTTTCAATTCTACAGTACGTTATTTCTATCAGGCGCAGTTGTCCCTTTTCATATCCCTTTTTTGTCCCTTTCTGACCCCCCGCCCTCCAGCTCAAAAAAATGAGAGAGAAATTTCTACACTTAAACATTCTCCGGCTTCTTCGTGAGTCATGTTTTCCATCTTTTTTTTTAACATTTGTTATATTTGAATTTATTTTCCTTATACATATATATTTAATATATATATATATTTATATATATAATTATATATATTTAAATGCTAGCAGTATCCATTTCTTTTTTTAATAGATACTCTAATCAATTCTCTATAAAATTACTTGAAGAACTAAAACAATATTCTCAATAATAATGTTTGATACGTGTCCATCGATGTAACATTACTGCCCATGAGATTAGGAAGTAAATGGGTCCAGGATTCTCGATGCTGTTCTAGAAAAATTAATTGTATAGAAAAATAAAAAGAAATATTACTGTTATACTTCTATACTATAATAAGTGACAACTTCCCTACCTCTCTAGGGTGGATTTATTCTGTTACTCTACTTGCCGAGGAGTGGGGTTGATTTTCTTCATTGAGCTCAGCAGAGGGTTTCTCAATGATACGAAGTGGGGGTTGCACCTACCCCGGGTATATAATCCCCCCGGGACACGATACTTTTAGTCAAACATAATTCTCGAGCAGCATCGATAAGTTATCAGAATTACTTCTTATTCTCTGTCCTAGTTCTTTTGGATTCAGCGAGTTATCCTGATTATTAAGATCATGTGAGTTATCATTAACTGATAATAACAATACCACGGCATTGATTTCATTTTCTATAAAGTGTCTATGCATATAAATTAATATTATCGAGTGAACGTTCCTAGTGCCTATTTGAAAATTAAGGAGATATATTCTCTACGGTCATCATAATAGTAATTAAAATAAAATTACATAAAACCAAAAACTGTATTTTACAGGTGTCCTAAAATTCATACAACAATTTTCATCGTCCTAGCGATGATCTTCATGATCCTCGCGTGGAGCGCGGAAGCTCAATTGAACTTTTCCACCGGATGGGGTAAACGGAGTCAACTGTTACCAACTGGAGGTAGCAGCTCCTCGTGTTCTAGCCAGGGTAGACCATCCTTAGAGCAGCTACTGGGACTGTACAATCTGATACAGGTATTTATACAATATTAATTTCTATTATGTGTACAGAATATGTATAGTATGTGCTAATTATGGCCTTTGTACACAGTTATTCATATATTGGTTATCAATTGTTGGGTTTATATTCTTGTTTCGAATTTTCAGATGGAAGCACAGAGAATCCTGGACTGTCAAAAATTGACCAAGTGAACCAAAAATAGTGGATGAAGAATGTGGAGTAACGATGAGGACTTGCAAGCTTGGACTTCATGAGGATCAGACTATCAAGAGAATGATAACTGTAAAGATAATGTAACGTTTGAATAAAGTTTCAATGTAGCTGTAAATTATACGAAAATTCAAATATATATTAATTGAGTGCAAATTCATATCACTTATTTGTCTGTAATCTTATGACAATGCTCGCGTATTTAATGAAGATAGCAAAAGAATGAGAGATATATATATATATATGTTTATAAAATTTGTATTAATTTGATGTGATTTCATTTGGAGCTTTATTTTTTATTGATGCCGCATTCCAAAATATACTCAATCAAAATGTACAGATATAGTATAAAGAGAAACAGATAGAACGTTGTTGATATAATATTCTGGAAAGGTACCATTATGAAAATAATCCTAAATTTTAAACTTCACTTTGTGGATATATGTATGTATGTACAATTGAAAGATTTCAAAGGATACATACTCAAGAGAATATAAGAGTTCATCCGGATGTGGTGCCATCTCTGAATGAATGGCTGAAACGGGTCTGAAATACATATTAGAGCAATTGACGTTTTATCAAAAGACGCGAAAATTCTCTATTACTATAATTTCAGTTTATGTGTCAGAAATATGAAATTTTGACAGATGACGTTTATTTGGAATAATCAAACACGCTCATACTATTGGTAGCTTTTTCTCATTGATTTTTTTGCTCTCAGATTTCAAGATTTCTTTATACTTTTTTTGAGAGAAAAAGAACATAATGGATATTGCTAAGTCTCTCTTTAATGTGCGTGATCATGAAGGTTATGTGGGAAAAGAGGATCATAACGTGAGAAATTTAATAAATAATTCAAAACCGTATATTAATACCTTGTTCACAATATGATGATCATTTTCTATTTTTATTTAAGAAAAAGTTGGAAACTGCTATATCTGACGATGAATATGAACTGGATGGAACTGGCCTCGATGGAGAAGGCTTATCTCCAGCACCTGGAGGGCCATTTTCAGCTCTTACACCATCAATGTGGCCACAGGATATATTGGCAAAACTTAATCAGCCTGATGATCCTAATTCTCAGCCTGAATATCGGTAGAATGAGAATATCATTAGCATGTGGTAGCTGTTGTTTATTTAATGCAAGCATAAAATTATTAAATAGAATATTTATTTTTAAGATTCGATGAATTTGGCTTTCGAGTAGAGGAGGAAGATGGTCCTGAGCAGAGTTCAAAAAAGTTACTAGGTATTCCATTTGTTGAAGATCCTCAACACAGGTTTGTTCTCTTCAATTTATCGTCCTACACTGCATGAAAAATTATTTGTTCTAAATTCTTTATTGCTTTAGGCTACAATGGGTGGCTCTTCTTGAATTTAGCCATAATAAAGAAGTCTCGGAACTTTCCTGGCAGCACATAGACCAACGTTTACCAAGAACAGACAAATTAAGGGAAATGGTCCGTCGTGGGATACCTCACTCTCTTAGGCCACAAATTTGGATGCGAATGTCAGGTAGACAGGCAATATATAGGATTAAAACTTGTGACGATCATCAATTATCAAATTATAAACTGCAGGAGCCCTCCAGAAGAATTTGGCATCTGAAATAAGCTACAAGGACATAGTAAAAGCATCCAGCAATGACGCCTTGATGACCAGCAAACAAATCGAGAAAGACCTGTTACGTACCATGCCAGCAAACGCCTGTTTCAGTCATCTAAATAGTACTGGAATACCAAGGCTACGTAGAGTAATGCGTGGGCTTGCTTGGCTGTATCCTGACATAGGGTAAGAATTGTCCATAATCGCCAAAAAATTCTCTACAAACAATATGAACATTCCAGATACTGTCAAGGCACTGGAACTATGGCAGCTTCGTTACTACTCCTACTTGAAGAAGAGGATGCATTCTGGATGATGGCTACCATCGTCGAAGACTTGCTACCAGCATCTTATTACTCCTCCACGCTTCTAGGTAATGTTCCTGAACTTTCTGTTTATTCAATATTCTTCATTTGTATATACATCTTCAGGTATACAAGCGGATCAGAAAGTTCTCAGGACTCTGATAGCAAATTACTTACCAGACATCGACCACGTCCTCGTGCAGCATGACATAGAACTGAGCCTTATCTCGTTACACTGGTTCTTGACACTGTTCGCTTCAGTGGTACACATGAAGATCCTTTTGAGAATCTGGGATTTATTTCTCTTTGACGGGTCCATAGTTCTGTTCCAGATTACCCTTGGAATGTTAAAAATCAAAGGTAGAATAATCCAATCTCTTCTAGTACTATAACTATATTTTAGAATGATGTAAGAATCATTCAAAAATGTTGCAGAGACGGAACTAAAACAACTTGAAAATTCAGCACAAATATTCAACGCGTTATCCGACATTCCTGGTGACATCGATGACGTAGATCAGTTACTCGAAGTCCGTCAAATTGTATTGTACAAATGACTTGTATAATAATTATACAATACCAATTAAATATTTTAGGTGTCTATGGAACTTAGCGGGTCCTTAACTGACGTCTTGGTTGAGACCCACAGAAGAAGACACTTGGCCTATTTGATGACTGATCAGGGTGCCCTAGTTGGGAATCCTGACGCCACACCAAATTTGCCTAAACAACACTTAAACAGGTATGTTGTAGAATTATTGAGAGAAAACTAATTACCAAATTTGTTTGATACATCTTCGTTATCCGCAGACGACAAGTTAAACGGAACAAGTCTGTGCTGCAAACATTTTTATTTGGCGACGACAGCAGCGAGGACGATGCTAAATCGAAAAATATTCGTCAAACAGGTATGAGGTCGTTATATAATTTATGATAAGAGTGAATAACTTATGGCAATCAGTAATTAAACGTATTTGTCATCATTTTTAGAAATATTGGTGGATCTCAGGGAGGCAGTGCTCCAAGTGGCAAGACATTTCATTAACGTTGATCCTAAATTAAGCAGTATCACTCTAGTTGCCGATTACAACATGGAAAGTCATGCAAAAGATCATGACAATTATGTTAACGTTTCTCGCACACGAAAGAGACGTGCCAAAGCTTTGTTGGGTAATAAAAAAAGCGATCAATACTTTAGAGATATTAGCCCGTATTCAGAACTCGCTTTTAGTGCTAATAGCCCGCTTTTAAATTATTTGTTAATGACTTTTAACTAAAAGCGACTCTATCAGTGACTTTAAGAGCGAGTTCTGAATACGGGCCATTGACATTAGTTAACGATATTAAAGGAGAGAATGTTTTTCACAGACTTTGAAAGGCATGACGACGATGAATTGGGTTTCCGGAAAAATGACATTATTACAATAGTCAGTCAGAAAGATGAGCATTGCTGGGTTGGCGAATTAAATGGATTGCGAGGTTAGTATATTAAACCAAATAAAAAATCCCTTATTATAAATTCTAAAAATTGTAGGTTGGTTCCCGGCAAAGTTCGTAGAATTGCTGGACGAGAGAAGCAAGCAGTACACCTGCGCCGGTGACGACGCGGTCAGTGAAGCTGTGACGGATTTAGTCAGAGGTAGTTTGTGTCCAGCTGTGAAGGCAGTCCTAGAGCATGGTATGAAAAGACCCTCCTTCCTGGGAGGCCCTTGTCATCCTTGGCTATTCATCGAGGAAGCTTCAAACAGGGAGGTCGAGAAGGATTTTAATTCTGTCTACAGTCGACTAGTCCTCTGTAAAACTTATAGACTGGACGAAGATGGGAAAGTTCTGACGCCTGAAGAGGTAGATCTGACACATAGTATCAATTGGTAACCGTGAACCCTATTCTCACGATTCTTTAATCTAATGGCATTTTAGTTACTCTATCGTTGCGTCCAATCTGTCAATTTGACACATGACAATGCCCATGCTCAGATGGATGTCAAATTACGTTCTCTAATTTGCCTTGGACTTAACGAACAAGTCCTTCACCTCTGGCTGGAAGTTCTGTGTTCCTGTGTTGAAGTGGTACAAAAGTGGTAAGTATTTCCAGTCAACTTTATGGTAATGTTTGTAACAGAAGAACGATAAACAATTGTTTCTGTCGATAGGTATCAACCTTGGAGCTTTATAAATAGTCCAGGATGGGTGCAAATAAAATGTGAGCTACGTATCCTCAGTCAGTTTGCCTTTAACTTGAATCCTGATTGGGAACTGCCACCGAAAAAGGAACAATCACAGCCACTTAAGGACGGAGTGCGCGATATGCTTGTTAAACATCATTTATTTAGTTGGGATTTATAAATTATTGTCGTCCAGGAGGCAATAGAAAATAAGTATTATCTCAGCTCCAGAGGAATGTACAAAGGATTTTCAAAAGTAATGTGGACAAAGTAAAAACCTTCCGTCATCGGTTCCGTCCCTCCATTCGTTCCATGAGCAACATGAATACGTATACACCTAGTTGATGACCCAGTGAGGATTTATAAGGACGGAAAGCTTTAGTTAAATTATGTCCGTATTAGAATGCATAACATTCATGGGATATTTGTAGAACGTCTATGGGACGTCTGGATAGTCTTAGAAGTGTTTCTAGGCTGTTTGTACTCTGAGAGCGCCAATGCTGAAATTAATGAAATAGTATCTTAGCAGTTTTCAATGTCTGCAACCTCTTATTTTTATAGATTTTATTTATTTCTTTAATGAAAGATTTCTATTTTTCACTGAAACGTATTATTTGTCTTTTATGAATGCACAGAGTTCTGTAAAAGAAATTTTATCTATTGCGTAATCTCTTATGATACTTGTGTATATACGTACTTAGAAAATTTAGCTTAGACGCATTTGTTTTTTTCTTTGAACAATATACAGGTCGCGTCGTTACGTTTTATGGTATTCTTCAGAATTGGAATTGGTTTCTTTCAGAATAGCATTGTGCAAATTGAAACATTTCGGAATCTAATAATTGAATTGAAGATGACTAATTAATTAAAAATATTGTTTCTTAACTCCTCAAGTATCAGTGCCGTAAATATACGTCGCTGAACTTTTGTCTCATCGGCCCATAAGTTTTATCGGTATGACAATACTAATAACTGATCTTTAATCTTAAATATATATACTACAATACCATATGTACAACACATGTTTTTCTGATTATTTGTTATATAGTTATGTGCGATGAAGTTGTGTATCTTGTCTCCCAGACCGCGCGGGCCGGTGTAAAGCGATACGGCGCACAGGTTCCGGTACTTGAGGGATTAACAGTAAATCGGTCTCTAAAGGATATTTATATAACGCAACGACATTCCGCGTAGATTTTATATTGGAATTATTATTCTATACTGTCATTAATCATATTTAAGTCTAATAAAATGATAAGGTGGATTAACCACAGTGGTATCCTTTTATTGGATTAATCGGTATAAGTTGTGCTCTTAAGTAAATACTGTACATATGTACAAAAATATGAAATCACTATAAAGAATCTATCGCTTTTAAGAAATTTAAGGTTTCTTTTGCTTCGTGCAACAAGAATGTGTTAAATTCTTATCTAGAATTTTGATATTTAGTAACTCCTCTGAGTTCACCTTCGGTGGCACTTTTTCTTCCACTTTTTGGAGCATTGAAAGATCTGTTTCTAAATTGTGATCCTCGAAAGGATCTGGGCATTTAATTATTGACTTCAAGTCTACTGTGCACTCACATTCTCTTTTAGTAATATATATAAAATGTAAATCCATAACGTTAGTACCAGTGAGGCCAGTTTTAACTAAATCTTGGCCATTTCTGAATCTGCTATAAAAGTTATAAGAATCATTGGTTCGTAGAGTATTTTCTGGACGCATTCGCTCCAGTTCCATTTTCATTAAAGTCAATGGATCGGTGTCTTCTAATTCATATTTTATTCCATTGTATAGAACCGTTTGTGGTTTTTTATCTTGTTTCAGGGATTGTTCAGTAATTTGTTTATTATAAAGAATTCTAATTTTTGTTAGCAGATCTTGAACAGTTGCGACAATATCAGCATATCCGAAAGCTCCTGCGGCATCTGTTGGTCCATCCTGACCATCAGTACCTGCACTGAGTAATATAACTTCATATTCTGCCAAAACGGGATTTTGATGTATTTTGGTCAACCAATTCATAGAGAAATACAATGACAGTTCTTGGTTCCTTCCACCCTTTCCTGGCCCACTCACTACGACCGTGGGCTCACCAGCTCCAATTAGGAGACATCCACTTACTGGAATCTGATCAATAGATCGAAAGATTTCGTCGACTTTCTCCTTCGGCAATGCCAGGGTTGGGTGTTGTGAAACTTTGTTGAAAAATTCATCTTTGCTTATGTTACTTTGTAATGCCAAGCACACTAGCTCTGTAATATCAGTATAATATTTGCTGACATCTTGGACTAGCCCTTGGACATCGTTGCGCAAAGTTATTGGAGTTAAACCCTTCTTTAGGGACTCTTTTTCTGCAGCTTTTATAGCCAGCTGGTTATTGGCAAGAATAATATTTTTTACATGATTAAACTGATTCTCGACTTCCTTTGATGTCAGCACAGTCTTTAGATCCTCTTCAAGATCATCATACAATTTATACTTTTTTAAAATAGCTATGACATCCTCTGGAGTATTCTTATTAGGAACTGTTGGACCACTAGCAATTAAATCAATAGGATCTCCAATTATATCAGAGAGGACTAGACCTATCACTGATGCTGGATATGCTGCTTTAGCTAGACCACCACCCTTGACCAAGGAAATGCTCTTCCTGACAATGTTGAGCTCCTTTATGTCTGCTCCAGCATTTTGTAGTTTTTTACAAATCTGTTGCTTGGTATCAGACGATAATGGAGGCTTTGGAAAAAATAATAAAGCAGATCCACCTCCAGAGACCAAAACGATCAGTGTGTCCTCTTCTCTCAAAGTCTTAACCATTTCCATAATATGGGAAGTAGTATCCAGCGAGTCACCATCTGGCATGTTATTTGCTGCTCCTTCACGAAACTCCAAACATCCCTTGAGCTTTGGAAAATTCTTAAAATCCTGAGTCTCCCAAATCTTCTCTTCAGATCCTTTAGGTACACTGATTATCCCTTTCTTCAAAGTCTCACCCAGGATACGCTCCAAGGCAATGGCCATTCCCATAACTGCTTTTCCAAAACCCACCAGATAGACGTCTTTCTTAATAACAAATTCTTCTTCTCCAACAAAAAACTTGCCATCTTTATATTTTATTTTATTTTCTATAATTGACCTGGGTAAAACTGCCTCAATACCAGCATTCAAGATAGCTCTAAGATCTGCTTTAACTTTATCACTAGACATTGTATGAAAGTTTTTGGTTCCAACGAGGTTATCATTTCTTTTGTTATATGACAACTGGTAAGACTTAGAAAAATGCTGAATACGTGACTGTCGAAAAACTTGCCACAGGTGATTGCCATACACGGCACTTACATGAATTAATTTAATCGACATATCTTATGTAAGGAATTATTATGCCTATTATCAATTCTCCGGCTTATACTACGCTTACATGGTAAGATAATCCGTAATCTGAAAATGAGAAACATGAATGTGTTGAGAATTTAAAAATTACATAATCAAAGAAAATATGTTCTTAGATTACCAACAGGCAAATCTTATAGATTTTATAATGCCTAAATTAGGACATGTTCATTGGGTAAAATAAAAAGAATTAAGCTTAGTTCTTTTGTATGTTTCGCGTGCACAAAGGTACGTGATGACATACTTTATTGATTTGTTAATATTCCATTTTTTTTATTTGTGTAAAAAGTTCAACAACATCTCGTTCTCCGTTCTAAGTACTAGAGACTTTTCAATAATGAAATAAAACAATTATCACTGCTTTCACACTCTTCTAATTTTCTTCTTCTTTCGGTTAATATTATCATAATTTTTGTTATGACAAACATTCATTTATTTACTTTCGTAGGAAGGAAACGAGAAGATCGACGGATACGCATCATGTGGTGAAACATTTACATTGAATTATAATAAGAGTTAGGTATGCGGGAAAATTGAGTGCTTCGATAAAATATCACAGTGCAAGAGATATTCGTACAAAGTAATTCCTCTTGAACTTGAATGAGAATGACTTTGTAAAAGTGAAAAAAAGAAATGCATTTCCATCGATTTGCCTTCAAGTCTCCAATTTATTCCAGACTTTCTACTGATTCTCTATATCCTTCGATCCTTATAATTCTTTCCTCATTTCTCTTATCCGATAAATAAAAAATAAGAAATAGAAGATCCTCGTCGAATGGCCGTTCGCCAAGGAAAATAGAATTTATCTTTGAGGCCACGCGATATATATTTCCTCCCCCGGCGCTTTCAATATGCAAAAACGCTTGCAATCCAGGGGGGGGGGGGGGGCGAGAAAATCTTCCATAAATATAACACCTCGACAATTCGGCATAAGCGATTCGAGAAAAATATAATTACGCACAGTTTCTCTGTGCTAGTTATTCACTTGTTACTCTCTCTTACTTCGTTTCTGTCTTTTCTCTATTACTATTTTTCTTTTCGTTTCCAATGCTCCCTTTTATGATCACGTTTTGTTCGTGTTATGTTAAATGGTAGTTGCCCATACTAACAATCCGTACATCAAATCATTTATTCGTGCATGTCTTTTTTTTTTAATGGTGAGAATTTTGAAAAGGAAATGAAAGCAAAAAATCAAACACCTTGACCTGCTCCAATCTAGACAACAAAATCTGCTACTCGTGTAACACAATAGTGAACGAAATAACAGAGAGAATATTAATGCTGATTTAATTTAAACTAACTAAACCGCTTGAGGATCGAACGTGACACGATACCCTTCCTCTACGGTATACATTTAGTGTGGAATAATTTAACTAAATTAAAGTATAGCTTCCGACAAAGTGAACGAAAAGAAGGGTCGCCACCTCATCGAATTTCAATAGAAAATGATCAGGATTATGTTGCTTTTCGGATTTATCCTGAGGCACAAAAAATGTTAATACACTAGCGAAAGTTTTCTCTTCATTGCTTTGTCTTCCTATCTGCTCTTCTTAATGAAAAAAGCCCCATTCATTGTAAACATTATTTCAATTTTTGCTATCAGTTTCGTTCCGGTTATCCTCCACTGGTTGTTTACATTCGGTTACTTTTTCTCAGATAACATAAAAATAAAGAATCAACAAAATTTAGAACGTTATGACTTGAGAGGGATTCGTGCAATCGCCCACTGTCATTCTGTACATTGCCATTTCCGTGATGCCGTGATAGTGAACGAACGCCGCTGCAATAACTAGCACGTGGAAGATCTGATGACTCTGGAACTGATGTAACAAGCAGAATTAGAATGACGTCATGATGAATTCGAATAGTTAATACTGAGCAATGATTGAATGGAGAAGTTATTTATAAAAAATCTCTAAGTAAACACTGACCCAAATGTCAAACTTTCCGGGGAAGAAACGCTCGGGAACACGTAATGCGTAGAACAAAGCACCCAGGATGTACAGGCAACCCATGAGAATAAGCCATCCTAAGGAAGCTTGACTAATGGCCTTGAACCATCCCTCGGCGACAGCGTAGTGAACAGCTGGTATTACCTGAAAGTTCATTGATGAGAAAATACAATGTTTTTTAGGAGAATGCAGTTTCACTGATATAAGACTTACGCCGCTGAGACCAAAACCCATGAAGACTCCAGCACGAAGTGGCCTGTAACTGGGCTCGCCAAACCTCTCCCACAAGGAAACAACAATACTGGTGATACCCAGGACCACGACAACAGAGAGATAAATCAATTTAGGCTGGTAGTCACAATAGAATCCATAGTACAGCCAGGGTACGAAACTGCCCATTATCAGCATTGCTATACCGCAGTAATCCAACTTCGAGAAGAGTTTGCCAACGCACTCACTGTGGCAGTGAACCGTGTGAAAGGCGAAGGACATCCCGAGGCAAATAATCGCTCCAGCGAAGAAGGTCCCGAATACGAGCTTCTCCTCCAGTTGAATTTCGATTGGTGGTTGAGTTAGAAAGAAGATTGCTATGCCGATGAAGGCTACACAACCTGAAGAGCGAAACGAAAAAGGTATCTTTGCTAAGAGTATTCTATAGGAAGATCCTGACCCAGGACACTATAACTACCTAGTAAATGCGTCCAGATGTTTCCAGTCTCTGTATGAATACGAAAGATGCTCTTGAAACACACGTAGAAGGACGGCAAAGGCGGCCTATGACCCGCGTGCAGAAAATCGTTATCCTGAAGCCATCTAGGAAGGTTACGGAAGTGGCATTGTTTCCATGAAGCTTCCCATACCTATGTGTCAAATACAGAGTGTACATGATTTATGGTTCTTGTGAAACAACATGTGAAAACAAAAATGAACCACACTTCACCTCCTAATTTACATGGATTATATATGGCTCTAAGTAGAAACACGGAGAATAGTATGATAAAGAACTGATTAAAATTGACATTGATATATGTATTATAATCGCTATTTTGGAAATATTTATTCGTATTTACCTTGCGAACAAATTCTTCAGCTTGTTCTGCTGCATTATGAGCCAGAGCACTGAGGTCAATTTCATCACTCAGAACACCAGCTTTCAGAACCTCTGTCATCTGCATAGTAAAATATTCCAGTTGATACAATATTTTAATGCATGCAAAATAATAACACATATTACCTCGCAATCCAAAAGATGGTCATCTTCTGGAGTAGATGGCAAAGGACATCCAACACCATCCTCCTCCTCTGCCAAGCAACTTGCATCATCATCTTCAAGGAGTTCTTTAACTTCATGCAGACCAGGTATCTCGCTACTCAGCGAGACACGGTCACTCCAAGGTATACGATGACGGAGTCCTATGTCACCCGCTGAACAAATCTCATCATCCTTATTCTCCACAATAGCATCCTCGTAATGTGACATCTTCTTTTTATTTTATAGATTCGGATTTCTTGCTGTCTGAAGAAAAATGCCTATAAGTCTCCTGAACAATGTATATTATCTTAACAATATTATTAGTATATATAATTATTCATTAGATACATTCATAGGTATTGCAACAAGTATATTAATTATCTTCTAGATAAATTTATAATGAAACAGAAAAAGAATATTATTAGAGATCACACAGGTCATCACCGAAGAATAAAACTTACTTAAAGGAATGTTAAGACACTGTAATCGATTAAAAAATTTCTAAGAAATAAATTTAAGCAACTTTATGACCCGTTACTGACCGATAGATTACTTTATTAAAGAATGTTAATAACCACAGCAGACAACACAAAAATAATATCTTATTGATACCACGGTCTCTGGTATAGCTAGTTTCAAAGTTCAAGTAGAACTATAAATTGGAGACACGATGGTAGTATTTCATTATCTCATCTAATCACAAAACCAACACATTAACGAAAAATAACAGATACACTTCCCACCAACTGTATTTCACCTAAACCTCAGTAAATGGTCTATAGCAAAAAGTAAAAGGTCAAACCAGATTACATAAGCAAATCCGCTATAAATAAAATACTCACTAAGAATATTAAAATAAATTTAAAAGAACCAAGAAATGTAATAATAAAATACAAAAGTGTCAAAAGAATAAAGATGAAAAAATGAAAAACTAAACAATAATGAACACTCAAGTCAGCTGAACGAAATTGAGTAATGGATGTCAGAATAATTATTACCGTATGTTCTTGATGGAGGTATGATAACTAGGCACATAGACAATATATATAGCCTTATATACACACAATAGAAGACCAAGAGCCCAAACACCCGAAGAAAACTGTTCCCTGTTATTACATTGAGGAGCAAGTCCGAGGCGATGATCTTGACGAGAGCCGTGGCAGCTAGTGGTAGCGAGCGAGCGCAAAAACCGCTGAGCGCGAGACTTAAAAGTTACTTTAAGTGGAGAAATAAATAATACAAAAACGTATCAGCGCAAAGAACCGAGCACCAGTAAGAACTTTCTGGCTGATTTCGTCGCAATATTTGCTCCAAAACGGAAGCTAACGGAATTAAACGGAGTTGCGCGAGCTTCCACAACGTACCACGTATGGTCAACCATGTTAAACGTAACGATCAGTAACGACAGAAACACAACAGAATACGAGCGAGAGCGCATTCACTTGCTATTGTGAAAGATTATGACCAATGCGAATAATATAATGCTGAATAGAATTGAATCACGAAAGATAGCACAATGTTCATTATTTTCTATTAAATTTATTGGAGTAATGAGACGATGGAGTGTCTGTTAAAACGGAGAAAACAAACATGGTCTTGCAATTAATTGCATGCTAATGCAATTCTGACGTTCTGAAGAGCTTGTAAAGGTTCTAGAGAATACTCTAGTTAAATTACAGTATGTATCGTTCCCTAGGATAGATTCGTAAATGAGAGGTATGCAGTGTCCATTTTTTTCAGGTACAAATCTATGCACAACATGGATATGGAACGCAATGGCATCTATTTAAATCTACAAAGAAAATATCTGACTGTATTTTTATTGGCTATATTTGCTGACTGGTTACAAGGACCATACCTTTACAAAATCTATGTGAAACATAATTATGAGAAACAAGACATCTCTTTGCTTTATATTATTGGATTTGCAAGTAGCACAGCTTTTGGAGTCATTATAGGATATATAGCAGATCGTATTGGTAGAAAAATTCTTTCAGTTTCCTACAGCGTTCTCTATTCTTTATCCTGTATATCTATTTTATCTGAACATTTTTGGATTCATCTAATTGGACGTATTCTTAGTGGGATATCAACCTCTATACTCTTCTCAACCTTTGAATCATGGTATATGAATCAACATATAGAGAAAAAACTACCTATAGATTGGATTGGAGCAACTTTGACCAAGACAACATTTTACAATGGGCTCTGTGCTATAATTGCTGGAATCCTAGCATCTTTTGTAGCTGTTAATTTAAATCTAGGTCCATCTGGGCCATTTATACTAGCTGTTCCTATTTTAATGGCCTCAGGTATTCTTTGTGCCATCTTATGGGATGAGAGTACAGAGAATTTTCAAGAACTTACTCAAAGATCCTGGACAGATGGAATCTGGCTGATCTTCACGAGCAGCAATAGACTTCTCTTGTACTTAGGTATTGTGCAAGCACTCTTTGAGACTTGCATATACGTTTTTGTATTTCTTTGGACTCCTATATTAGAACCACTCAATCCCAGACATGGAATTATCTTTAGTACCTTTATGCTCTGCATAATGCTAGGCAGTTTCCTGAATTCCACTTTATACACAAAGTACAGAATTTCCAGAGTCTACCTTCTGAAGCTAAGTATTATGCTGGGACTCTGTAGTATATTTCTGTGCCTCATTGGTAGTATTCTCCAGGACAGTCATGAGATTTTAGGTAGCAAAATTTGCCTTATTGCTTTCCTTGCATACGAAGTCTCCATTGGAATGTATTATCCTGCTATTGGATACCTGAGAGGTGTAGTTTTTCCAGAATCTCATAGAGCATGTATTTCCAATTTTTTTAGAGTACCTTCCAATCTATTAACATGTGTTATCCTGATGTATATTAGAAACAATGTTCCACGAAACTATTTAATATTTTCTATTAGCTTTTTAAGTCTTGCCATTGGAACAACTTATAGTTTCAAATTTGCCAAACTTTACAGAAGGTATATCGAAGCAGGTAACCACACAATTCTTGTATGAACATGTGTAAACAAATTTCATAATTTTAATGCTACAAGAAAGTATTTTATAATCAATCATTTATTGTCAAAATTGTATAATACATTATACAAGTGCAAAAGGTGCCTTTATAGTATTTATATATTTATATTTATTTGAATATTTCTATGTGAAGAAATAAAACGCACATTTTTATTTCGTCTCTCTTTTCCCTTAGTATTCTTGTCATAATTTGGATCTTAAAAAGGGGATATACCTATGGCATATACTGTATGTACATACATACAGTTATAGTATGCATACCACTAAATGGCATTGAACTTAACCAAGTATGGTACCCAAAGTAGTGTATCCAAGCAAAAGTTTCTATGTAACAACCATTCCTGAAAGAGTTCTACCACGTTCTCAGAAAATGTGTATATAAATCAAATATTTTAAAATGAGTTACGACAGACGTAAGTACATTTTAAAGAGACCATTGTTTATTAATCTTGTGACCTGAATGTTGAAACCATAGTTCCAATTGTCAGCAACTAAATAGTTAATTTTCAAAATCCATCCTACAGAACTTTTTATAAAATGCTCACGTTTACAAGAAGATGCAAAAGCTCAGAAACACTTATTACAACGAGGAAGAGATTGATGAAAGTAAAGAATATTCATTATTTTGTTGCATCAATTGTCCTTTGATTCTTGCTATGAAGCCAGTTCACTCCATTCCTTAGGACATGTTCAATGTTTTAAATATCTACAAGTGATCAATAATTGTGTTCTTTTCATATAACAATATATAATTGACTTCAATTATACTCTTTGTTCTTTAATATTGAATAGAGATACTAACAGAGGATTGTCCACTGACAAAGGACAAGAGTAGCCAGTTTAAACTAAGTACATGCTGTGGAGGTGGACTAAAAATCATTGTCTCTTCTTTTATTGTACTGACCATAGCTGTCACTGCAGCTCTAATATTTCAGTTATCGTATTCAACCAATATATCACAGGTAACATATTATAATTCTTAATTAGGCCAGCACATTGCCTATATATAATGTTCCCTTTATACTTTTAGAGTATTGCTGGTATTAATGGTGCTGTTGCTACGGACTACACAAATTGTTCACAAATAGGAACAACAATTTTAAGAAAAGGTGGCAATGCAGTCGATGCTGCGGTAGCTGCTACCCTATGTATGGCTGTGGTAGCACCAGAGAAAACAGGGCTTGGAGGGTAAGAGTATAAGTCAATAATTCCTTTGAGAGTTCAAAGCTGAAGGAAATTATTTTTTTCTCAGGGGAGGCTACATGATGATTTATAACCACAGAGATCAAATAGATCCATTGATTATAGATTTTGCCAATAACACCATCTCAGGTTCATATGAGGAATACAAGCCATTTTTTTTCTATGTGAATTTTTCCTAATGAGATTTATTTTACAAGCAGATCTCTTTGCTGGAAGAAGCATAAGAATTCCTGCTTTATTGCGTGGCTTAGAATTTGCACAAACTTCATGGGGAAATTTACCATGGTACATAGTTGTAAAGCCTTCAGCAGATTTGGCTAGAAATGGATTTGTTGTATCAAAGGAATTTGCATACGAGATTTCCAAAAATACGAAATATGCAAATCTCTATGGTAACATTAATCCCGGAGAGATTCTGTTGCTACCTACATTGGCCGAAACTCTGGATGCTATAGCAGAATTCGGTGCTGATGGTAATTGAGAATAATAGCATCTCATTATTAAAATTATTTCTCGTAGTATTAGAAAAATTCATTCGCTTAATTCATTTTATGCATAACATCAGTATTCTACAATGGAACTGTAGTCAAGAAGTTTCTACAGGATGGACTGGTATCTGAATATTCTCTACAAGAGTTAGCACTGTATAAACCGGAAGTAACAGTGGCTAAAAAAACTAATTTCTATGGTTATACTATATATTATCCGGTACGAGCTTTACCCTTGGAGCAGACCCTGCAGGCCTTGGAGAATTTAAAAATTGTAGAGCAGAATTCATCCTCTTTGAATTCTCAAATTTTGGTAGCCCATTCATTGGTCTTATCGAATTTTGAGTATTCCAAAGTTGATCCCAATGGTACGTGTAATATTTTAGTTTTACAAAAATATGCTAAGTAAGCCAAAGATAATAATTGTTTCAGCTGAAAGTCAACGGTATGCCAGTATAGTCGCTATGGACTGGCAAGACTCATACGTCTCAGTAGTAACGTGAGTACATAAAAAAATGTTGTGAATTAAAAATATAAACAAATTTTGTATTTTTTGTACTAATAAAATATTGCAAATTTAGAGGCCTGAGTGCTCCCCTTGGTCTGGCACACCTGTCAGACGCTGGTTTTCTTCTCGATGGCACAGAAACCGGAAATACTCTGGCTTCCTTTACTCCTATAGCCTTCCGGGATACGTTGTCTATCTGTGGCCTCCGAGGTGTTTTCGGCGGCGACGATCCCACCGTCATCGGGGAATTACTGTCCAACCTTCTAATTCTTGGGATGAATGCTTCCAGCGCTGTAGAATATCCACGGTAAGCCTGATCCTCATACGATCACGTAAATACTTCAGGTAAAATCTTCGCAGTTCTTAAAATAATATTATCCTTTGCAGATATTACTTAAGATCTAATAATATAGCTGTTGAAAGCGACGAAAGACATTCCGTGGATGCAATGCTCCGGATACATCTAGACACTATAGCTAATTTACCTAAAATAGACGCCAGTCTTATTTCTAAGAGTGTGAATGTCATCACGAAGCGCAAGGACTCCGTAATGAGTCATTCGGATAGCCGGGGTGGAGCCCTGGCTTCAAGATATAAAAGAATATAAGGAATAGAACTATTGAAAAATCGACAGATGATTTTTATTAGTGATAATATGTAAGGCGAGGTCTGACATTTAATACCGAAGTATTGATTTATAGCATTTTTATCGGGTGTGCCACATCATCCATACGTTTTCCAGGTGTTTTATTACTTTAGGAAGATCAAGTAGAAAATATAAATGCATCGCTTTCAAACGTATCTCTGGATGAAATGATACTGCCTGTATTAAGTAATATATTTTTTAGAAATGATTTTACATTTTATACTATATTATATAATAAAATCTTTGTCACGTTACAAAAGTATCGTCTCAATTGACAGCAATGTAAATATAATTTACATTATACTTTGAGTTGTTCATATTTGTGCTCAGTGTGGACTTTTTCCATATCCATTTGTTTAATCCTCGCGTAGGCAGCACTGCCCCCAAGAACAATGACGTTACTAGTCCACCAGAGTACTGGCTTGTGTTCATGGAACCAGTAGCTTGCTAGAACAGTCTGTGCACAAGCTTTGGCAGTACCACTGATGTTGTGCGTTAATGGAGAAGTCACTTTGATTTGCAAAGCAGTTACGTATCCTATAGCGAATCCACATATTCCACCAATAGTCATTGCGAACCAAAAAAATGGTTCATACAGTTTATCATAATTATAAACAACAATGTGTTCACCGCTTATTAGCATTAATGGTAGAAAAAGTACAATGCTGTAAATATTATTATAGTAGGACAGTAACCAGATTTCCTGGTTCACAAAGGGCAGTATCCTTTTCGTGTGTATTGAGTACAGAGACAGAGTAAATGATCCAATGACACCAAAGAATGTACCAAGGATTGATAATGATCCAGCGACATTCTCTTGGTCCACTCCTAGCCAAAAGCCCATAATAATAACTGCACAGCATACTATACAGCCTGTTGAAGTCTTCTGTCCTGCATTAGAGAGTATGGACAATGATGTAATCACAAAGTTTGACAGTTTTAAACTTACCAAGCATGACATAAGTGAAGAGAACATTGAACACTGTTGTCAATGAACGTCCTATGTAATAAAATGCGACGCCTACATATTTAAGGCATAAATTGTTGCTAGCTATCATCGCAGTGAATAAGATAGAAAAAGGCAAGATCTGAAAAGCAATTATCGTAAGTATGTCTTGTAATAAATATTACTACATAATTCATTGCACCTTCTTTGCAGTCTCCAAATTGTAAGGATGTCCCTTTGGGAAGGTAATGTAATTTGGATACCATCGTGAAAGTCCACTCAGAACTGTGCATATAACGGCACTGACAATGCACTGAAACCATGTAACAAACAATGGAGCATCCAAATTGACAGTATCACTGGATAACAAAGTTTTATTGACAAAGACTGTCAAAATTGACGTAACCCTGAAACAATGAAATCAGTAAATAATGGCACTTCAATTAATGATAGTATTAGACATAACTTATTTCTTCAGTTGAATAATTATTTAGATTGTTATATAGCTAATAATGCATAACAATTTACAAAAATATATAACCTAACTTACCAGTACACCGCAACTACTATAGTTATATTAATATATTTTGACAGAAGACTTTCATCAGACGACATTATTCTTTATTATTACCAGGAGTTATATGTTACGGTACAGTCATTCTTATCATTGACACGTATATTCTTTTAACTGGAAACGAATTGATAATAAAGTGTCAGGGTGGCATTTTCTCAGGTAGGGATTTTTCCTTATTCTAGATTAGCGGAAACGAAAATTTGGTGTTCTCGTGTTGAGCAAAAAAATATTTCTTCAACAATACTAGTTATTATTTAAGCTAATTCGCAATAATTTTGTTATTAGAACTTAAGGTTTCTTCACTTTGCAAAGAGTTTAAGTAACGCGAATAAACCAGAATAAACCTACTGTTAATTTTCACAGGAAACAAGCCGTAAATGAAAATTATTAAATTTCCTGAGATTAAATTATTATTATCTTAAATTAGATTAATATAATATCAGGTCAGAGTATGAATAATAAACTAGATAATAAGATTGACACAGCATGCAGAGTACTTTCTCAGGAGGCTTCAGGTTTGTTGTGACAACTAAATAGAATAATAAATAGTATATCATTTCTTTTCATACAACACATTACATTCCTTTTGATTATCCTTAAATATTACATGTATTGATTGAAAAGAAGCAATTTTTCCATTCTTGTTTTATAGTATCTCTTTACTTTGTAGAACTTTATTTGTCGGATCAGATTCCAGAAGTATCCGAGGCCCTAATAACACCCTTGACATTTTATCGAGAATATGTATCCAAAAACATACCCCTATTAATAAAAGGGGGTACAAGTCAGTTGCCAGCCATGAAAAAATGGAGTATACCATACTTTCAAAAAGTTCTTGGAGACAAAGAAGTAATAGTTGCTGTAACACCAAATGGGTATGCAGATGCAATAGCAGAATCACATGATTTTAATGGAGAGCCTATAGAATATTTTGTAATGCCTGAAGAACGTCAGATGACAATGTCTCAGTTCCTAGATCATCTGGAAAATCCTGAAGCAGGAAGTGTATTTTACATACAAAGACAGAATTCAAATTTCATAGAAGATTTTCCAGAATTAATTTCAGACGTTCCTCTTGACATATCTTGGGCAACAGAGTCATTTGGTAAGCTTCCTGATGCTGTAAACATTTGGATTGGTGATGAGCGTGCTGTTACTTCAAGTTAGTACAAATTCTATTGCTTCATAATACTGCTCAAATACAGTTTCATAAGATTGTAACATCCCTGCAGTGCACAAGGATCCTTATGAAAATATTTACTGTGTGATATCTGGTGAGAAGGATTTTATTTTGCATCCTCCAACAGACAGACCTTATATCCCTTATGGAAAGTATCCTGCTGCTGTCTATAAAGAATCATCACCTGGAGAATGGAAGATAAATCCAGTGAACGTAGATACTCTAAAACTTCTCCAGAAGTCAGAGTCACTTAACGAGGAATCGAATCTAATTCCTTGGATACGGGTGGACCCTCTTCATCCTGACAACACAAGGTTTGAACCACGTGAACTAATTGTAAGAGAGACTCAAATAATTCTTCAAGATACCTGTTGGTGTTTATTTCCTGCAGGTATCCGAAATATAAAAATACAAGAACTCTAA
The DNA here is from genome assembly GCA_030142635.1 of Trachelus troglodyta. Taxonomy (NCBI): domain Eukaryota; kingdom Metazoa; phylum Arthropoda; class Insecta; order Hymenoptera; family Cephidae; genus Trachelus; species Trachelus troglodyta. The sequence continues at coordinate 480,753 of JARQTJ010000623.1, read as the reverse complement.
AGGTCAAAGTACAAGAGGGTGATATGCTCTATCTGCCATCATTATGGTTTCACCATGTCCGCCAAAGCCAGGCCTGCATAGCATTAAATTACTGGTACGATATGGAGTACGATATAAAGTACGCGTACTTCAAGGCCCTGGAAACGCTTTGCGAATAAGTGAATAAACGACTTATCCAAAAACGATACCTCAAAACAAAAGACATAACGAGTCATGATATAGCTATAGAGCAAGAGACACAAGATGAACTTCCGGTTATCGTGTTGAGTTCTGTTATCGTCAATAGAAACGACATCATATTTATTCATGCACTGTCATTCTACAGGGGATTCATTAAAGTAAATTATACAATTTATTTTATATCGATCTCGCACGTCCCAAGTCCACTGAAGAAAATGCAATTAGTCCGTAAAACTGACCCCGTCACGTACGCGAAAGTCAAGCAATATCATCGTCCTCATTCAAGACCCTGGAGTTATGATGATAGCCTCTCTTGGTCCCGTAACTCCCAGAGTGCTGAGTCTCGTACATCTTCCTGTTTTCGAGGTAACGTCTGTAATTGTTCTCACGCTTGCGACGTTGCTCCTCGGCTTGTTGGCGCAGCTTTTCCGGATTCATGTGGGTGGTGACCATATGTCTCGTGAGAGAACTCATGAATTTGTAGGTTATGCCGCAGACGTCACAGGAGAGTATCTCCTCATTAGCTCCTTGCTGTGAACAGAAGACATAGAGAAGGTTAGGAACCCGATACACCGTCTAGTCACCTCGAGCGAACATGGGTATCGGGTAAACTCCTTATGTTCGACGTACTTGCTGGTGCACCATCATGTGCCGCTGCAAATTGTTCAACCGATTAAACTCCCGACCACACACCTCGCAGTCGAACTTCTTGTCCGGGTCATGATTCTTCTTATGAAGATTCAGATCGCTCGCGTGGATGAAGGACTTGTGGCAGATGTCACAGGTATGGGTCCTTTGGTCACCAGCCAGGTGAGACTGCTCATGCTTAGCTAGACTAGCCTTCTCGAGGAAACGTCGACCGCAGTAGATGCAGGGCAATGGCCGAGACTGAGGGTTGTGCAGAGTAAGATGCCTGCGAAGTGCCGTCGACGTAGGGAAGTTTTTGTGACACTCCAGACACTGGAAAGGACGATCCCCGGTGTGGGTCTTGCGATGACGCGCCAGAGAATTCTGATCCGGGTATCTAAAAGTTTATGAATGATTAAGAAAACCGTTTAATATGGACCTAGGGATTCGTAGATATTTGGAGACGTACCTCTTAGGACAGAGGTCGCAAGGAAAGTTTCTGGTGGTGATGTCCTCCTCTCTTGCATGCTTTAGTCTGTTGTGTCGTAACAGTTGGAAGGATGTCTTGAAGGATTTGTTACAGATTTCACATTTAAGATTATCCGTGGTGGGGATTATTACTTGGGTTCTCTTCTGGCCGTGCTCATCCTCAGAAATGATTAGGGATATTGTCACGGTATTGTCCTCGTTGTCCATTTCGCTGAGTGAGGAACTTGGGATGATGGAGTCCTAGAATTATAAAAAATGAATAAGTTTTGAAAGAAAAGTAATAGGAATAATTAGATAATTATAATCTAATACGTACTTGTTTATCTTCTATGTTATTTCGATATTCCATGTCACCCGCTGTACAATTTCCATCGTCTGATGACCTAGAGTTCTGTGTCTGATGACTCTGACTCTCTTGACTATCCTGGTCGTCGCTACTGGCCTCAGCAATTGCGTAGTTCCCATCCGCAGTCAAGTAAACAGGCTGCAACGTTCCTGTGTCATCCTTGAAGTAAAGCTGACCGTCTTCATCCTCGTGGAGAAAGATTTGATCCTGGGAATTTTCTTCCTCCTGCTGCTGCTGTTGCTGGCTACCTTCTTCCTGACTTGCTGTTTCCCAGCCTTCTTGCTCCATTACAACACCTTCGTATTGATACTGTTCATTATCATTCACAGAATGTGCCACGTAGAGGGTTTGCATTTCTTCTCCTTCGTAGTAAATTGTGCCTTCAACGGGGATTGCATTATCCTCTATTTGATCGACCTGGAGAATTCAATTAGCGTGATGGATATCTCAAAACATAATGTACAAAAATTATAGTAACCATACCTTAATAAATCTGGCACCAGAATTTTTCTCTTCTTGACCCTTGGAAGAACCAACTGACTTCTTCGAACCTAGTACAGTATAAACCAGATTATTCTCTGTATTTTTAACGATCTCATGGCCGCTATTCTCGTCATTAACAGCATCATTTATACTGTGATCGTATTCAAGAAGCACTCCGGATTTGTTGGCCTTCAAGATGACTTCTTCAGCAGAGGAGGTTCCAGTGTTCTCAGAATTAGGCATATTTACAGACTTTTTGCTAATATTGTATGTTTTCTTGTTGTTCTTTAGTTGAATCTGACTCAACTCATTATTATGTTGCCTCGATTCACACTCATCAGCATCCTCATCTTCCCAGTCTTCATCAACATCGTATGTAACATGCTGCTTTTCCACCTTAGAGGTTCCATTATCTAAGTGTTTCTGGGCAGACTTCTTAGCAAGGTCTTTGCCCGAACTATAGACTCTTCTGTAATGTCCAGACTCTTCAGAGTGCACTTTAGCATGCATCTCTGTTGTACTATTTCCTGCAGATTTATTAGCAGTCCCATTACTATTCTCTAAGTCACGTTGCTCCTCCTCATCTACATCCTCTTCAACTTCTTCAATTTCTTCAATAATTTCCACAATCTCTTCAACCTCCTCATCAACTCCATCTTCAGTAGCTTCAGATTCAAAAATTATTTCTTCACCCTCCTCTGCCTGATTTAATATCTCCCCGAGGTCCTTCACTTCGATCACTTGAACCTCCATAGTGATCTACCTTTTACAGGACATACAATTCAAACAGTTACTACTTAGACAGTAGAAATACCACAAAATACGTGTGATACACAAAATTGAATAATATTCTTACAGAACTATTCCCAATCTAATAATACAAAAGTTAAATGCTGAATGATTGAATGATTTCAAGAGCAATGCATCATCCCACAATATTCTCGATCGCACCTGCTCCGAATGTGCATAATAATCAGAAGTTGAAATAAATAAATAAAAGCCACATAGATACCCTGTAAAGGTTAATGGAGTCGAAATCTATTCTAACAGGAAACTCTTCTACGATCTGTGCATTCAACTAGACAAAGCTGCCGACCCCGACCCATTGAATATTTAAGAAATTGATGAAATCCCTGTGTCAGGATGTGGCCAGTAATAAAACAAAACCTGTGCACAGTGTCTATTCTCCTCAAGTGTTATTTCAATTTATATATTCGTTCTGGAACGCGGTAGGAACCAGTCGGTACGAGAATGCCATGCATTTATCAACGGATAGCAAAATGGCCACTGGCCGGGAGGGAAACCCTTGAGTCAGAATTGTGAGGGCAAATACAAAGATCATGAAATTATATGATAAAATTAATCATTAAAATTACGTGCGTTACATACCAATAGATACACGGAATCTGAAGGTATAAGCCAGAATGCCAAGAGTGCCGCAGAAAAATAATATATTTACTCGGTCGATACGCGTCAGCGTGCAGTTCCTCTTGGAGCGAGTGACGCCACCTTTGAATGCTAGGCGCACACGCATTGGAGCAAAATAAAATTCCCCAGACCAATCAGAGAACACTTAATCCCACCATCGATATGAATATAATTTCTAACCTAAACGTTAGATAGCTGTCAAACTACGCAGTTTAATTGCAATATTTACGAGAAAATGCTCATAATCTTTTTAATCTGTATTTTGGCGAGCTTCGGGCGAGCAGCCGCATCGAATGGTTTTGATTTCGGAGACACATTGGCCTTAATATTGGGTCTTATAATAGGGATCATTGGATTTTTCGCTTGTATGGGAGCGTACGCTAGGAAAAAAAATCGCTTTGACTCACTCTAATGTACAATATTTACAGTACCTCTCACAGGTAGGTACTTTCATTATTTATAATTTTTTATTATTTCTGGTACGCCATCTCCAATTTCACAATTGTCGTAGAACTCTGCTCTATTGACAATACCAAGGACAGTGTCACTTTCCTTAAGGATTACTGGATATTTGATTACTTCACCAAGAGAAGGATATTTCAGGACAGTTTCTTGTCTTTTACTTACAAATGCAACATCAAATTATTTCTCTACAATTTGTACAAGCGACTACGAGCTAGGTATTCTATTAGTGTTGACACTGTCTCTTAGTGTGACCAAAAGAATGCAATGGCAGAAGAGAAATCAAAGAAATAGCCCTAAGTCAGGAAGAACTGTAATATGTAATATGACAAGTGAGGGTAATTTTCCATTGAAAACAGAGTAAGAGGTTATAATTAATATTTCATTATCTATTTTTAATTCGCACAAAGCTTGATTGTAATTCAATGATAATCAATCGCTCATAATAAATGGGTACCCCTTTCATTGAATTTTTATTGAACTCCTTCCATTGTTGTTACAGCCTGTGTCGCATAGTTTATCATTCATTTTCAATTCTATTTTTCTCCTAATTCCTTCTCTGATGTGCTGCTTCTCATCTTCTAATCCACACTCATATTTGCATAACTTATTCTGTTAAGCTTCAAGTTGTTCTTGCTCTATTGCCTGTAGCATAGCGAGAAAACAATTTGATTCATATTAACGCAAGTGCAAAGAAAGGCTTCTCAGAGGTTGCTGCACTTGTTATGTCTTACAATGTTATAATGATTACTCAAATTCCTCTGTTCGCCCATCATTCTCGTCATCCTGCCCATTTTGCATCATCCACAGTATACAATTTCTCTCATCCTATCCATGCATGGCACCTTTCTGCCAATTTCTCTGCCCTTCATTTTTACTATATGAGTCTTTGGGCAGATGTTACATGTGACAAGAATCTATAGAAGGTGCTTGCTCAGGAAAAATCAAGAGACGAAAATGAAATACTAAAAAAAAAGAGACGAAAAACAAACGAGATGTTTGTAGAAACAAACATATTGTTTGTTAAAAGAAATAGACTTTCTCCCTTTTTCACTTCCTTGTTCTAATATATCATATGCATCACCCGCGAAAGGACATGTGTAAAGGCTCCTGAGCTAAGCACGTGCTTACATCGACTGGAGCTGGTAGCACTCATCTTCCTTAAGCAAATTACTATAATTAATTCAAAGATAAAGAAGAGCAGAAACTCGACCAAATATAGGAATGACAAGGACAACAACGAAGTATTACAAAGATAAAATAAAGATATAAAGGTAAAAATCCAGAAGGAACCATAATAAAGAACCTAGCGTAGCTGGGTTACATCTAAAGATGAGTTACGAGTTTAATTCCACGCGAAACAGTGTATCCTGGGGATACCCTCTAATCAGCTATACATACTTATACAGGGTGTCCCAGAATACAAAGATGTGCAGTACACTATCAAGAAGAAGAGGAAAATCTGAAACAAAAGTCCTGTTCCATTTTTTTACCGAGCTTTCCTCTTAAAGTTATAAACAATTAAAGCTAGCCAATCAACGCACGGCTGTACCTGCTGATCATCCCTTTATCACCCATTTGCCGCGTTCTTGGATATTCAGCGGGTACGCCCTCGCATTGATTGCCTAGCTTTAATTGTTTATAAGTCTAAGAGAAAAGATTGGTAAAAAGAAATGGATCAGGAATTTTTGTTTCAGATTTTCCTCTTCTACTTGATGGTGTACTCCATATCTTTTTATTCTGGGACACCCTGTATATATATTTTTATATTTAATTCTTCATATCCCCACGGTACAGTATATAAATTTCTACATAAGCGGGGATATATCCGCCAATTGAGAATAGTCTCCAGATACAGACTCACGTGTTTCTGGGTCATTAATTATTACCTCTTACGTATACCATATATATATATATTTATTATGTATATACATATATATATGTACTAGGTAGCCAGCACTTCAAGCTCCAGACGATTCATATTTCTATCATCCTTAATCCTCGGAGAGACAAAATCCGAGCACGGTCTTTTCTTTTATTTGGTTTTTTTTTGACTACATGGCCGACGGTACCGGTTCTCACAAAGTCCTCGCATCAGCCATCCTAAAAACAAGGACCGTGAAAACTCTTCTACAAGAACGCAGGAGGAAGCATCTCGGCTTTTGAGGATTCTCATAACAATAACTGACAGCCTCCTCGGCTATAAGAGTTTGCGAGGACTCACATTTATAAACGTTAACCTGCACTCTGGACAGAGGAGTTTCTCATCCAAAGCAAGTAGAACGTCCTCTTTCTATATGGCTTACGCACTGCAAATCTAAGTATCGTGGAAGTCGTGGCCGGATAACGACAACGTCAGGAACATCCTCTACGTGCTGTGATGCTGATATATTGAAAATAACTTCAAGAGTTGTATATTTTTTTAGGTACGCGAAATGAGTCCCTGACGATGTTCCCCAGATTGGTCGTGATTCCTCGACGCTTTGTATCTCCCTTAACATTCTACCTCAAACAACTCCAGCTTTCACAATAGACAGACAAACAAACATTTTCTTCTGACACGTCACCCTCTCTCACTCTCTATCTCTTTTATTATCTCTTAATTAAACGATTCTTAACATCGTGTACCTTCTTTATTTTTCCATTTTATTACTCTCTCCAATCATATCTTATTATTCCATTTCCTCTTTATCGTCGTCCCCATTCTTTTTACCTAATCAGTCTTGGTTAATTGTCCCAAAGCCCATTGAAACCTACGGCCGTTCATACATATATTATCCCCTCGATCGATCATTATCTTTTTATCGTTCGGCACCAGGTTCGACTCTGGTCGTGAAGACTCCTGTTCGTACGCCATAATGGCGTCGCCGGGAACGTCCAAACGATATCCACGCTAATTTAAATCTTTTTCGTCGGTATCGTATTATACCCTAGAATAATCTAAAATCACGTTTACAATCTGTACAAATACAGCGTCTCGCAGGCGGTTCGTCCCGCAACGTTCAGGGGCAGGGTCGTAAACACTGTCCAGGGTGAGACAAGAAAACGAGAGTAGCGTAAAGTTCTTTGGCTATAGTATACAATTTTTTGTTGTATACGTCGCACCAAGATACAACGAATACAATAAAGACGACAACGTAGACGCTGAATACAAATAGCAAAGACACTCGAAACGAACAAGTATTTAAAAAAGCCTCGCGAATAATCCTTTGCTATTGCAAAATAACTAGTGCACAGTTTATTCCGTTTATTCTCGATACCGTAGCTCGCTCTCGTCTTCGAGAAACCCTTTTTCCTCAGGGAGTGTACATATAGTCGCGAGGCTGGACGAAAGGGCGCAGAGGGGATAATTAAATAAACGATCCGCCGTAATCGAGACGAAACAAGCCGCAAGCTAATCATCTGGCTGACTAATAATTCTTAATTAATAATTTTTATCTAATTATAACGAATGTCCTTAGCCACGCCGAATTGTATTATAATAGAAATAGTCCGTAAACGGATGTAGATATCTCTCACATTTCCTTCTCCCTTTCTCCCTAATCTCGCTTTTATACAAACTTTTGCTATTTCTCTCTTTACCTCTTTCGTATCCCACCCCCCTCTCTCTCTCACACACACACACACACACACATCGTAATATGTATATTATAAGAAAAAAGAAGTTAAGACAAAGAACTTTACCAGTAAGAATATAAAAGAAAGAAAATTGTGCGTGAGAATATATATGTATATACATATATAGGGGAAGGTGGGGAGAAAGAGAGAGAGAGAAAATTTTAAAAATATACATATATCATTTTTATTCTCCGTGCAGAGTACGACGTCGTTTACGAAATCTCCTTAATCGCTACTTGCATTATACTCAATTTTGACATTCCAAACAGCAAGCACTGTTTCCTACACTATCATCATGAATCCCGTACCTGGTCAATCAAACTGCTGTTTTCCGTACAGGAAGAACATTGAAAAATTCGAATGTTTGTAACGTGTGTAATGTAAAAGTTAGAAAAGAAGAATCTTATAAAGTATAGGGAGGAACACGCTAACCGAAGTATTTATATCCGCGATAGTACAGTAGATAGTATAGTATAGTCTAGTCTTGCATAGTAGCTGATAGTACGTAATATAGTACTGGATAGTAGTGTTGTTCACAGTAGTAATAGTAATAATAGTATCAATCAGTAGCAATAGCAGTAGCAGTAGCAATAGCAATAGCAGTAACAGTAGCAGTAGCAGTACTAATAATACTAGTACCGACAATAAGTGTAATAAGAGGTAATAAAGTCACTAACGAGATAATAATCATAATACAGAAAAAACAAAATGACGTTTTACCACTTTCCATTTAGTGATCGTACCAACAGCGCAGCGTGTCTATCCGCCATTTTGAAAAAATAGAATAATCAAAAGAAACTCACGAGTCAAATAAAGAGACTAATAAATCTGTGTAAAGGAAATGAATATATATATGTGTGTGTGGGTGTGTATAATCAGCCAGGGAGAATCCGACGACTCTGCACCGAGGAACATCCAACCAGAAGTTTAAAAATTAAAAAAAAAATAGTAGCAATAATAATAACAATATGAACCAATTATCATCGAGGCCCGATCGCAGATGAATAGAGGTCAGCCGTCGAAGAGGATCTCGCCGTTGCCGTACAACAATAATAAAAGGCAAACTTGCGCACGCGTGCGATAGAATCGCTAATAAGACATTACAATTAAAGCATATAAACAGTGACTAACTTGAAAGGACTCTCGAGACGCATCCAGGTCGACGACGACGACGACGACGACGACGACGACGACGACGACGACGACGACGACGACGACGACGACGACGACGACGACGACAACGACGACGACGACGACAACAAGAATGATGCTAATGATGATTGATGACGGATGATATACCTACGTGATTCCCTTTCATTCACGATAATTACAGAAGATACTCGTGGACGAGCTTATCCGAGAAATGTATTTTACTGCTCGTTCTGCGAGGTAGAAGGATGTTCCTGGGGCGTTTGAGGTTCGCCGGGCGGAGTGCCGTCGTGAGAATTACCCAGGTGTGGCGTGGCCGGAGTTGCTGGTTGACTTTGAGGCGTACTCGTGGGTGCGTAGATGAGTCTATAGCCAGCGGGTAGAAAAAAACCGCCATGGGGGGTGTATCCGAAGGTCTGGAAATTGGCAAGGGTGGGAGCCTGATGATAGTGAAGATAGGCGCCGTTCGCAGTCGGGTTAGAGATGGGTGTCGGTGCTGCAAGGGTAGCGGTGGCTGGAGCACCAGAGGTACCTATGTTAGTACCGTCCGGTATTATCGGGGCGAACTGGTACTGTGTGGGGTTCAGAATTGTTGGGCCGTTCGTTGAACCCACAGGTTCTACCGAATCACTAGGATATGGAGGAACGTGCTGCACGTTCTCCGGAGGCACCACGGGGATGGGTATCACGTATGCGTGCGGTATTCCTGTCTGCTGATGTTGCGGTGCTTGCTTTAACTTTTGTGTCGCCAGGCGAAGAGTTTCGTCCGTATCCGGAGACTGGCTAGGCACCTTTTGCATCGGTGTTTGGGGTGCTGTACTAAACATCAGATATTCCTCCATACCTGGTACTCTTGTTTGTCCTGTACAATCGTCAATAGATTAGAAAATTAATGATAGCTTTTCTTATTAATTACAGGATTAATAACCTACCCGCCACATTGGTAGCCACTGTATGATAAAGCAGAGGATGATGCTGATGCTGATGAAGCGCACTGGCTTGCTGTTGTTGCTGAATCAACAACTGCAGCTGATGTTGCTGGAAGCGTTCCAGCTCTTCCCTATGTCTTCTTTGAAGGGACTCCAGCTCCATCGTTTGCCTTCGTCAGACAGTAAAGAGTGTGAGTATTCGAAGAGCATTTCTAATTAATTTCTTAGAGGTAATATAGCAATCGATACAAATAGACTCACCTCTTTATTAACAACTGATATTCCTCGCTTGGCGTCAATACTTGGAGTTTCTCTTCCTTATCAGACTGTAACGCATGCATCATTGAATTTCAATTAATTGATCTAATGAATCAGCGACAGAATAACATTCCTGATCATACACATGAGAACTAATAGAAGCTCGTGCAAGCTACGAAACGCCCAGGATATCTACAGAAGGGTGGAATGAGGGATGGGATTTAACTAAAAAAAATAGTTCAGGCATTCATGAATTAACCCAGCAGGCAGGCAGACATGTTAAGTCAAAAAAAAGGAATCCTCCATGATCTTTGATCATATAGATATTATAGTATACTATAAATGACTTCATTATTCCAATAATGGTAATAAAACAATACATCACGAAATTCGTTTAAGTAATGATGATTCAGGCATAGAAACTTTTGTTCATGACTTAAAATAATTCCTGAGAGTTTGATCTGATTTTGTAACAAACACTGCATCAATGATGAATAAGTAAATAAATAATTATGAAAGGATTAATAATAGAAAAAGGAAGATGAAACTCGTAGTACATCTTGTGAGGGCATCGACAAGAGAGCAGTCCTCCAGCACAAGCTGAATACAATGAGTATTCAAAAGCCAGCAAAGAAGCCAGATGGTATAGAGCCTACTCCCATTATGTAAAACCTCAACCAGGATCTTGATAATACGTGATCCCTTGAACGTCATCTTCGAGAATCGTTCTATCGCCTCCACCAGCGACCTTATTCGAGATCCATATCTAGGATAAAGGTTGTGTATCCACGAAGACGTGGATACACTGAAGTAGAATCATCAATGGAGGATGACACTTGACAAATGAAAGCTTCAGTTTACTATTCCTCTTTATCATAAATATGGCATCCGAAGTAAATGCTGTCTCTTCTCCTAGAGCGTGCTCTTCCCTTACCCTATGCAGCGGGTTGTTCAGAAGCGGCTGAGAAGACTGCTCGTTATTGATAGGACTCTTAGGATATGGCATTGTCGCCAAACCGTGTCGCAAGGACTCGTCCTCTTTCAGCCTGGATACAAATTTGGGAAGGTTGTGGCTGGTAATATTTTTCGAAGGAGGTTCCTCAAGTCTATCCTTGTGCTCATCCTGATACTTCAATGAATCCAGTCCTTTGTATCCAGATAACTCTAGAGTATGTCTGAGTCGTGTCCTGTCTTTGTATCCTGGCCAGTAATAAGAATCCTCCTGTTCCAGATATTTATCCTCAAAGACGCTTTTCCTGTCGCCGTTGCTACTCTCCGCGTCTGTATCCGTACCGGTAGTATCGGATTCACTGGGTTTCTTGGATCTCCTCCAGCTATTAAAGTCCTGCATCTTCATGCCGGCGTGTACAGTATGATAGGCCCTTCCGGTGTCTGATCTTCTGGTAAACGGGTCAGTGCTTAGGTCAGTGATGGGACTATTGACGCGGTTCTCGCAGACCTTGACAGGACTGTGGCCAGGTACTAGATTGATCAGACTACGAGCTTGCTTTAGCTTTATCTTGAGCAGATGTCTTGGCTCTGGAGAGAAACCTATCCAGGTTGGACGACCTCGACTTCCTGAATTACTTGTGTTTCCTCTGCTTCCGTTATCCATCGGTAATAAACTCGAAAATCCCATGAATCTGTTTTTACAGCCGGGACTCTGACAACGTAGGTCCAGCTCTAACTGATCCTGAAAATCATCCTGAACATCTTGATCATACATCTCACGTAGTGTCTGAAGAACAGTCAGATAGTGCTCATCCTCTCGTAGCTTGTAGCTGTTGCTTCTCTTTATTGGACGTTCTCTATACCGGAAATAGTCTGGTACATGACTCATAGAATGTTTCCTACGTTTAGGTAAGCTTTCCGCAAAATTCACTATTTCACCAGGATTTACGCCTCTGTTGATTTTTCTTAGTGCCCTTATAGGACCGACTCTTGATCTCTGACTGGTGGATACTGGATGCACTTTTACATGATCTTTTTTTGACGTATCCATATTATTCAAGGACATCCAATGCTTGTAATTTTTATGGCTTGAATGTTTTGTATTTTTTTCTCTATCTTTCAAATCATTCATGGATCTTACCAGAGGATGATGTCTACGTAGTTTTCCATAATCGGGGTCGATGAAATTTCGTGAGCCTAGCCTCGTGTAATTGTTCAAAGAGTTCCTGAGGTACTTTGAAAGTTCTGTGGTAGAGGAAAAAATATCAGATTGCTTTGCGGTGCTAGTAAAACCTCGTAGATCTTGCATGGAACTAGAGATTTTCCTGGATGAACTGAACTTAAATTTTTTTTCGTGTTCACCAGATTCTTTTTTCACTGTTGAAAAGTCCCACGTTCTAAGGTCCCACTGGGATTTTGATTTCTCTTTGAAATCCGACGGAAGAGGCCATTGCAAGTTGAGTGAGTGTTGCTTGTCTCGATTTACTGGCGAGGAACATCTGATATCTATTGCTGAACTGGCAAGTCTTCTGTTATGCAAAGCAGAACTTGGTAATGTTTTCGAAAAAGTTTTAGAATTGAATTCAAACAATTTTGGTACTTGTATGTCAGCCCAATTGAAGGATCCAAACGTAAATAACTTCTTATCATCTTTCTTCCGATCCAAGTCTCCCGTACTTGAACCAGGATAACAAGGTGGATTTTTAAGATGACTCGCGTCACTTTTTATAGTAGAAAATGCAGAGGATCTTCGTTCCTGATCATCGAACTCCTCGTTCAGTACTATTGGCGGATTGTCAATCTTTTTAGACGTAGTCAATCCAATATGGATATTATAAAGTGCAGAGTCTCTGTCTTTTTGAGCACTTGAAGTTGAATTAACAATCAATTCAGATTTCTGATTAGTTCCCAAAACAGGATAACTGTTAAATTGAAAAATAGGCAGTGTATATGTTCCTAGACGACGTCTCGACCCCTGATTAACATTGCCAGTAGTATTATAGTTGGGCCCAGGGGCATTAACAGCTACCTGAACACCAGCATTGACTAATCCTGGACACTGCTGAACGTTCGTAGAGTTCATCATAGCAGGTACATTCCCAAATAATGCATTAGTAGCAACGGCACCGGGTACAAGTAGAGATTGTCCATCAGGAAACTGATCCCTTAATAACCCATTCCCATGATCTTGCGAAGCAGTTTGTAAAGCTCCATTCGAAATGTTAGATCCATCCTGACCCTGAGAGTATCTCATCAAAGGATTTGGTGACGTACTGGAAGAACTAGCAGCTGGCATCGGAGAAGCGCAGAGATGTCCTGAAGGACTTTCAAAAGGTATTCTGGATTCGTGCATCTTGGCTCGTGCTTCGCCAGCCACATGCTGCCAAGCATTCCCATCCTGATTCTCGTTGACTCTCCTGGTTGCTACCTGATTGCTAGAATCCTCCTGGGACCGCTCCACCACTTCCTGGCCCACTCCCTCACGTCTTGCCCGTAGAACGTTGTCTCTAGGTATGGCGTGCTGCTTTGATCCAGGAGGTGGTTTCAAGAGGAAGATATTCTGGATTTGACGATCTAACGTCTGAGTGGAGAAGTTCTTGCGATGATGAGGATGATGCGCGTGTAGATGCTGCTGTTGATGTTGATGAGCCGAAGACGGCATGGTTTTTATTGAGTGTGTATACGATGACTGGGTTGAGGAAGTGAGGCTCTCCTGGCAACCAGTTGTCCAGATATAGGAGACACTCTAGCCCCCCAAACAAAAAATCCCCCAAAAAGAGATAGGTCAAGGATCTACCCATCACATGAGATTCCGTGGAGCTGATTTTGATTTATTGCAAACTCGTATCGTTTTGACTATAAAATGCTATTCTGTCTAATTATTAAAAATATATTAAATATTTCAAACTGGCTTCAGGGCTTGGTCTGATCTAAAGTTATCGTGAGATCTTCTCCGCAAGCAACGTATCCTATCTATCTGTAACATCTATACAACTTGTAACGTTCAGTGCGCTGCCTGCTTAGCACTGGTTGCAAGCAATATTTAAAAAAAATTAATAACTGTAGAAAACGTAGGATATCCGGATGATCGTCTACCTGGGGAATCTCCAACGGGGTAGTAGAGAGTACACGTATCGCTCTCACTATTCTGTCTACCATGCAAAGGTAAAACAAAGGGTGGGCAAAAGAAAAGTGGGACAGAATGTATACTGGGTGTAACCAGGGTGTCAAAGGGGACTCGAGAATTAGTAACTTACAAAAAACGCACAACACAACGGTTTGTTAATAAACATCTAGCCCATACAAATTCCAGGGTCCTCCAAAGGTAGAGAGACTCCTGGGCACTTGAAGACTTACCTCTGCACAACTTCCACCGGCTGAAATGTTTGAGCCTGCCTGCGGTGGCACGGAACTTTCCCGGCTGTGAATTACCTGCATGGGCGCAGCAGTCCCTAGAACAAGTAATCAAAAATACAAGAGTAAATACACAAACGAACAATATACATTTTGATTATAATTCATTTGTTTACCTTGGATATTTTTCTGATCTTCTTGTACCAGACCCGAAGACTGCTGATCCTTAGAATCTAGATGAGTTGGTTCCGGTGTCTCGGTAGTTGGAGGACCGGCGACTTTTGATACCATAAATCGTGAAATTTTTCTAACAGGTTGTTCCAGAACAACTCTCTGTAATTAATAAAAATAATTAATCATTTTACCATCGAATTCTAGATATTACATACAAACGAATACGTACCTCAACGTTATCCTGAGTTTCGAACTGAACAGGAGTATTGGTACCAGAAGTGGAAGTCATGATACTTGGTGAAACAGTGGCAATAGGAACAGTCGAAACTGAATGTACGGTAGCCAATAAATTCTGAGAAGAAACTTGAACCTGTGGTTGCAGTGGCTGAACTGTCGGAACTGGAGTAAGGGGTTGTGGGGAAGACGATGAGAGGATCGGGCCTCTTTGATGAATCTTTGCGAGTTCTTGTTCCAATTCTTGCAGACGAGATCCTGGTCGTTGCGATCGCATCTTTACACTCTCCTTGCTGGGACTCATCATATCAACTCCGCTTGGCCCCACTCCAGGTATGGGACTGTCAATAGCGTACTCAGTGCCCTAAGGAACATTCACAAATGGTTAAGACCAGGATTACGATTTATTATCCAACTAATCTTGATAGAAGACGTGACTAAGATAACTCAATGATTTTATTGAAGAAAAATATCTGCCCGAGATGTCTACGATAAAACTATATTATTTACCGTTCATTGATAAGGATTTTAGATATGATTGAACATTTTGCTATTTATCGAGCAAAAGGGTTTCATCTAATTTTAATCTTTTGTCCATCACCTTATCACCTACCGGTTGACTTGTTGAACATTGCGAGGGTTGCTGTTCTTGGCCCAGCACGACTCCTTCAGTAACGGTACTAACGCTAGGTTCAGGAAGTCCTGATGACGAGGAGTGCATTGTTGTTTGAGGAGACAGTGGACCCTGAAATGATAGCAAGTTAAATAATTGTATCGTAGCAAGTAAACGATAGATGCGCAATATCTAAATTGTGATCAACGTAGCAACATTTGAGAATATGATAACAGCAATATTTACCATGGTCTGAGAAGCCACTACAGGCATTCCGATATTCACCAGCTTTTGCTGCAGTGAATGCATATAAATGTCATAACTTCCAGCAGCTTGATGACTATGAGGAGTAGCAGGATGACTCATTGGTGGTGTACCCACAGTCAATGATTCCGATGGCTGACTGGTCAGTTGGACCAGTTTCTGTTGTAAATCAGCAATAGTCTGTGGTCCTTGCGCGTTAGCATTGCTGTCGGTGATCTTGTCCAATGAATTTTGCTGACTAAGCTTGCGATGCTGTTGCTGTAGTTGTTGTTGGGAAATTTGTTGCTGGGCAAACAACACTGAATCCGCAGATTCAACAATTGTATGTTCTGGAGTGACATCATGGCTCGAATTCTCATTTTCCGACGACATAAACTGACAATCGGCGCTTGTTCTTCTAAACAACGTCAAAAACAATACAACAATAAGTATAATTTATACGTTGACATTAGAATAAGAATAAAATAAAAAGTTTATAACATACCTGCTACCATTGCTGTACTCAAAATTGCCATCTACATCGGTGGCTGTTAAATGTTGTTGCTGTTGCTGCTGTTCAGGAGGTTTTGGCTGCAGATGATGTGAATCTACAGGAACATCAATATGTTCAGGTTGTTGCTGATGTTGCATGGGCGCCACATGCTGTATTTGTGGCTGACTGTGCATAGGTTGCATGTGTTGTACTGGAAGTGATTGTTGTATATTTTGTCCCATAGAGCCAGCTGGATACTGCGTGACGTTCCATTGACCTTGAATGGGAACTT
This sequence comes from Trachelus troglodyta, assembly GCA_030142635.1. NCBI lineage: Eukaryota > Metazoa > Arthropoda > Insecta > Hymenoptera > Cephidae > Trachelus > Trachelus troglodyta. The sequence continues at coordinate 464,430 of JARQTJ010000623.1, read as the reverse complement.
GTGGCGGAAGTCCAATAGGTTGTTGCACAATTTGCTGGGGAGTGTCAATCTGTTGGACTTGTTGCATGGGTATGCCAGGTTGTTGTTGCATAGTTGGCTGAGGTTGTTGAAACTGTTGCTGATGTATCTGTGCAGGAAAACCTTGTTGCACCTGTATGCCCTGGTTCATAGGCTGCTGAATCTGGAAGCTCTGCTGCATGTGGGGTTGTTGAATCTGCACCAGTGGCAATTCCGGTTGTATCGGTTGGAAATATTGTTCCACATTTGTTACCGGTGGAAAGAATTGCTCAGTGTGCACCACAGACTTGTGTTCAACCACACTTGGAGTTTGGTTCAGGTTTGAACTCGGTTCGTGACTCGTTACAGAATGCGGAGTTGCTAATTTGGTTTTTGGATTTGAAAGAATGTTCGCGAGGTTTTGAGCAAGATCTGGTAAGGTCGAGGAGACTTCTTTGGTCTTCACGGGAACCTTTGGTGTAACATCCACGTTACTTATTAAAGGTACTGGTACTGGTATTGGTACAGGTACAGGTGTTGGTGTAGGGACAGAGAGTGAAACACCAGTTTGTGTCGGATGGACAACATTGTGATGGATAACGTTAACTTGCGCAGTTTCCATTGGTCCTTGCGAAAATGCCGTAGCTGTATCTTGGCCCATCTGCTGCACGTTTTGCACGTGTTGTTGCATGGTTGCATTCGTAACAGCACATGACATTCTTCGGTCGTCTGCTATATTCGATGATTCTGACAACTGAGAATCTACTGATACGTTTGCCACAGTGGATATATTAGAGACACGACGATTTCTATCATCGATATTTGGCTGCGATTGTAGTTGTTGAACGTGACCGGATAGCACGACGTATTGTTGTTGTTGCACAAAGGGTTGTTGAATAGTATGTTGCTGTTGCATCTGCTGTTGTACCGGTAGTTGTTGCTGAGTTTGTGGCTGTTGTATAAGTACCTGTTGCTGTACTTGCTGCTGCTGCATGGGTACTTGTGTTGATTGCAGTTGAACGTGTTGCTGGATTATAGGTTGCTCTTGATACTGGGTTTGGCCAAGAGGAATGCCCGGCATTTGCTGGGCAGTTTGTATATCCTGCTGCTGTATCAAATTTTGTTGCATCACCATGTTCTGGTGCATCTGCCCTTGCTGAACTGCTGCGGTACCCTGATGAATAAGCTGATGCTGCATCTGCACAGGACAAGAGTTCTGTTGACCGGAACTGACAGTGTGTGGAATGTGTTGAACATTCTGCATCTGCTGTACATTCTGCACATTCTGTTGCTGAGAATGAAACTGTTGCATCTGCTGGGTAACATCTCCTGGTGGCATCTCAAGAGCGTCCGCAGGGATTTCGTAATTTGAGGAAGAGACATCCGGTACTTTGGTTTCAACTTCATTTACTTTCGAAATATCGTTACCATGAAGTGGTTGCACGTGCGACGTTGCTGACTGATTTTCCTTAGGTTCCAATTCAGAAACTGGCTTTTGTTCCACTACGGGACTGACTAGAAATCTAGAGATCTTTCTGGCTGGGGGCGCCATCAATTTAGCAACCTCCGAAGATGGTACATCCGGGACAGCTCCTTTACTCGCATCTTCGTCAGGAGGGTCCTGTTTCTCTTGCAATGTACTGGCCTGAACTACCTCCGTTTTCGATTTATCATCAATAGGTTCCTGTGGTTTATTCTGGGATGCAGTCTGACTAGGCTGCTTAGCCTTCTCCTGGAATTGCAATGTAAGCGCATCCTCAGCATTCGGGTAATACGCCTCAAGGATGGTCTCCGTCGACGTCCCCGATATCGTACTCTCCTGAGTATCCGTAAGATCGTTCGGTATATTAGTAGGAGTCAAAGTATCCGTATTCTGGGTCGACGTAGAGGATCTTCTAGATGCTTCCGAAGAGATGCTGTCGGGTCCGGTCTGACTATCCGGTGTCTGTACATTATGCTGCTTATCCAAAGGCGCCGTAGTGATATGCGACAATATCTGATCGATGGGAAGTAACTTCGTAGGCGTAGAGGTATTCGATGTCTCATCTCTCTGAAAAAGATACTAATTGATGATCCAATCGTGGCTACTGCTGAAGATCTCATAGAACACTGTACAATGTATAATTAATAACATTACAATCTCAAGTATCCAACTAGGACTTAACAATGACGAAAACACAACAATCCTTAATAAAATATGTAAAGTGGAAAGAAAATAAAAAATAAAACATGTATGCTATAATATAACAGATGCACAATATTAATAATTTCTTGTTTCTTGTTGTTGACGAATCTCACAATTCTCGCCTTACCGGCCAAGATCTCTCATCTCTCATCTTCCGCGAGAATGGTAATCCAAAGAGGAAGTATATACCAAAAGAAATAATAACGAGAAACTGGGACACGAACATCGAGAATTTGGATCTGCGCAGACAATTTTCACTCACCGAACGGTGCCTACGGTGGGCTTTGTACGATGATCGGTGGCTGCTTTGACGAGTTAGCGAGCCATGTCTCACCTGCTGCGTCCAAAACCACAGACAGACTATTATAGATTCGTAATTTTTTGTTTTTCGAGCACTCTAAATTGGTTCATTAACATTATTAAAAGCTTATACACTACATTAAAGATCAATGCTTTTCTGCGACCTTGCATATTTTCATTCAAATGTTACAGACAGGAGTAGACAACATGGTCAGACTCGAACATCTTCTGCGAGGACCTCTTAGACTTATTATTAAAATGTATTTACCTTGGAGGTGTCGAGACTATGATCACGATCCCTAGGCCTGCGACTGGTAACCGGACTGCCACCTGCTGATTGATCAGGTGGACCGTGGGCTACGAGAGGTAAACTTCTGGTAGGATCGAGTCGCAATTGCTTCACGATGTCTTCAATGAGCTCGACGAAGGTGTCGCACTGGGACTGGGGTAACAAGTTTTCAGCGACCTGGATATAATTTTATAAGAGCGACTTAAAGATTCCACTAATCATCATTAGTTCTTATACGTATTCTTATTCTAAGGTTACTCACCAGGTTGTTTGCGATGTCCACGGGTACCATGTCGTCCCTGTCGAATTTGAATGTTACGGTTTTCTGCTTGCTGGTGTCTAACTGACATTCTACGGTCATTGATTGACCTTCGCCACTGCTTACTGATAAGACAGTCAGCTTTATTCCAGGTTTTTTCCTCTTGGTACCGGAGCGCTTCACGCGGTTCCGCTCTGGCACTGGGATGCTCTCAGAATTATCTGGCGTGATCCTAATCGCACACGTGTCCATCAATAAGCGATTTCAGATCATGTGACGTTCAATGTCTAATGGAGTTTAAAGAGAAAACTTACCCTTCGTTCGAACTAGTATTTTGCACTGGAGCACACCCAGTGGTAGACGTGTCCTGGGGCTGAGAAGAATTATCGGCAGGTAGAGATTGAACAGAATCCATGGTATCTTGCTTAACCAGATTGCTCCTATCTTGAACGGAATCCGTGCCGGAGAGAATATGTTGTTGCATCTGCTGTTGCTGAATGTTTCCAGTCTGTTGCATATTTGCCTGTTGCTGAATATTTCCGGAAGAGTGAGACGCTATGGGTACGTTTTGAGTGATTGGTACTGTGTTTGACATAACGTTAGCACTTTGAGAGTACTGCAGTTGCACCATAATGTTTTGTTGTTGTTGTTGTTGCTGCTGTTGTTGTTGCTGCTGTTGTTGCTGCTGCGATTGCTGTTGTCCCGAGAGTAACGAAGGTGCGCTTTGTATATTTGGAACGGGTGACTGTTGCTGTTGTACGTTTTGCACATGGGCAACCGTCGAGGAACTTTGAACGTTGACTGCGGGTGCTCCGGAGGCCTGAACCTGACCTACAGATTGGACGTAACCCTGGGAAGTAGCCACAGCACTGCCACCAGGATGATTTGAATGAGAATAAACTTGCTGGGTTGTCTGAGCACCAGGTAGAATCTCTACATGACCAGTTCCCGTTGAGGACGCCGAGTAAGCTGGATGAAACATTTGCTGTGGAATATTCTGCTGATAGATCTGACCACCCGAATAAGGGACGGCTGTTGTAGTTGCGCTTTGCTGATAATATTGCTGATTCTGGACGGGTGGCGAGCCCACAGGATGCTGATGAATCTGCTGTATGTGTTGCATCTGCAGTTGCGGCTGTGAGTACTGAATTTGTTGCTGATTCGGAGGCATCTGCTGATGAATATGTGGCTGTACTTGTTGCTGCTGCTGCTGTTGTTGAGGAGCAATTTGAATCTGTGACTGAAGCTGTTGCTGTTGTTGCTGGGACTGCATCTGCTGCTGTATCTGCGGCTGATGCGCCATTTGCTGAGGCACGTTCATTTGATTCAGTTGAATATACTGCTGCTGCTGATGAATCTGTTGTTGTTGCTGTTGCATATGCTGTTGTTGCTGAATCTGCTGATTCACCTGCGGAAACTGTGGCTGGCCTTGAATTGTCTGAGGCGTCGAACATTGCGATGAACCACCACTGAGACTTTGCGACACTTGTTGCGCGTACTGTTGCTGCTGATATTGTTGCTGCTGCACATGCTGCAGCTGTTGCTGATACTGCTGCTGTTGATATTGCACTTGTTGCTGGCCAGTGGCTATCTGTTGCAGCTGTTGAGCCTGCTGTGGTTGTACCACAGATGTCTGCTGCTGCATCAATGGTTGCTGCTGTACGAGCTGCACCTGCTGTGGCTGAAGATTTTGCCCAGATTGCATCTGGCCCATTGGCATTGTGGATTGCATTTGCACTTGATTTTGCATCTGCATGGACTGTATTTGTTGCTGCTGAATTTGCATCTGCTGCAGCAACAGTTGTTGTTGTTGCTGTAGCTGCTGCTGCTGTTGTTGCTGCTGCTGAAGAAGGTTATCCGTCGTATTAGTTTCAGCTTCGCGATCCAGCCTCTCCTTTTCCTCCTTGGCTTTTCTTTCCTCCCGCTCCCGCAGTAGACCTGCTATTTGAGACTTGAGCATCTTCGCCACGGCTTTGGCATCTTCCTCTAGGATAAGACTCGACTTCGCCATCTCTGAGGCAACCTCCTCAGCATTGTCACCTTGGATATCAAAGTCAAACTGGATGGCCTCGTTTTCCTTGTGTTTGTTGCTGCGTTTCTTAGGATCCAAAACACGAAGCCGAAACTCCACGCGAGAAAGTTCAGCTTCTGCTACTGCGGAATCACGCGACACCATTTCCAACTTCAGTCCTACGTCGTCTGCGAAGAATTCGTGATTCAGAAGGTCCTTCACCAGTGGACGTTCTTCCTTTTTCAGTCGAATACACATCTCAATAATGTCACGAACCTCTGGATTTTCCACTTTGTCGTAGCTTTGCGGTTTCACACCCGACACCACACGCTTGTAGATTTGAGCTGGTCCGGTACACTCTGAATAAGGATATTCACTAGTGGCCATCTCTAACATACACATCCCAAAGGCGTAAACGTCCACAGACTCGTCATAATGTTCCTCGTACATCTCGGGAGCCATAAACTCCGGGGTGCCGATTACACTCTTCGCAAAGCTACGATTCTTCAAAGTGGCTAAACCCAAATCGCCAATCTTAACACTACCAGTAGTGCCGGTGATAAATATATTGTCGCATTTAAGATCACGATGGATGATCGGCGGTGCTCTTGAATGTAAGAAACTCAGACCCTTGAGGATTTGTCTGCACCAGGACTTGACAACTTTGGGATTTATCTTCTTGAATCTCCTCAGGTAAGTCTTCAAAGTTCCCGATGTCATCAATTCCGTCACCAAAACTATATATTTTCTTTTGGTTAACGTCACCTCCCAGTAATCGTAGAAACGTACGATGTTCGGATGCTGAAGTCCCTTGAGCATCTCTGCCTCCTCACGGAAACGCAATCTCTCGGTTTTGTTAAGTTTCTTTTCCTGTAGTTCGCACCAGGCAACCGCGACACCAGTCTGCGTATCTAGACCTCTGTAGACAGTTTTGAAGCTACCTCGACCAATCTCTTCTTCGAATTTTAAGAATCGCCCATCGGTCGAGACCCCGATAGCCTTCTCTTCATCGTCATCTTCCTCAACCGCCTGCACCTTCACTTTCATTAGGAGATTCCGCACCTCTTCCATAGCCATTGTATTCTGGGTAAGCTTCTCATCGGCTTTGAAGTTCTCATCTAAAAGAGGTCCTATAAAACCTTCCACGACGTCTTCCTGACCAGCTTCCTGTCCTGCATCCTGGATAGCTTCCTGGATAGCTTCCTGACCACCCACCATTTTTTTGGCATCACTCGATTCCGACTTTAACTCCCCTTCAGCATCCTTGATCTCGCTATCTAATGGCGGTACTTTGCCCATCTTGCTCAGTGATTCGTGTAGAGCCTGTGCTGCAACAATGTCACTGATACTGGTCCCGTTGTCGTCCTCGTCATAGATGGTGACCTGCTCCCCGGTATCCTTAGGCTCTCCTTCCTCGGTATCTTTAACATCCGTGATGTCTACAGCATCCTCGGAGACTTTTGATGTGACAAATCTAGAGTTCTTGACTTTTCCGTGCTTAGATTCGACGGGCTCCATTTTCTTAGTGTCCGTCGACTCCGCTGTGGTCTTCTTCGACGATGGCGACGTATCCTTTTTATCCGCATCGGAACCCTTCGATCCTTTCCTAGTAACCGTCTTATCAGTACTTCCTTCGGTCTTTCTCTTAACACTTTTTTCCTCTGCGGGCGATCGCTTACGTCCACTCACAATCTTAGACTCGGAAGACTCCTGGGACTTATCTTGTTCCTCAGGAAATTTTTCAAGCTTGCTCGAATCACTTGCTTCTGCCAGCATTTTTAGATCCGCAGTCTTTTCCTCTTTACTTATTTTCCTAGGTTTCACTTTACCGGTGGGCGTGGAAGGCGTTGAACTCGTACCTAAATAATAAAATTATCAAGCTTTAATGACTAGGACAATTCACCACATAGAGAATCCATCTCCACAATATTCCTTATTTTTATTCCTACAAACCTGGTATCCTGGAGAGATTCTCCGTGGCACTGATAGCTTCCTCAGCGTCGCTGAAGCTTCTATCATTCTCCTGTTCTAGTGAGGTGAGATGGAGACCCTGGGAGGACGTTTTCTCCAAGATATGCAATGCGGATGGCGCCTTCTTCTTCGGCGATGGTGAACTACCCGTGGTACCGTTACTAGTTATAGACACAGAGTCCGCGTTATGCTCCGCGCGACTCGTACGTGTCTGCCTCTTGCAAATAGCCACCGAGGAACGATTGACACTAGGTAAAATCTAGAAGAGAATTGAAAAACAAAATTGCATTACCAACAAAATAAGTTAACCTCCCGACAAAACGGTTACCAACTACAATTGAATCAATTTAACGATACAGGCAAGAGGATATTTCATTGTTAAAAATAAACAAACTAGTCCCAGAGGATGTGACCATGACAAAGAGCTTCCACTGAACAATAAAAATCATTAAACCTGAACCAGTACCCCATCATCACCGCCAGAAGAACAAGTCCCACTGAACCACATGCTTGTATCCGATAAGCTAAAACCCAACAATGCCGAGAAACCTTTCACGACGAAATAACAAATATAAAGATAAGCTGAGCCACGCATAAGGAATAGCTTACAGAAATTATAATGACAAGAAAAGCCAAGTTATGACTCAGAGGTGCAACCAAGTCCAAACATCACCAGCATTGAATCTGATTCTCGAAATTGATAAGGGCCAATCGAGACTTTGTAAATTTATTATTATTAATATTATCACTTAGCCGGAAAGCGTGACGTAAGATTCTTACGATGACTCTGATAAGTCCTGTCCTGGTATCATCTCACTTTCATTCAATATATTCTTCCAATGATTTCTCACCTTGCGATCTAGCGAGCTGTTAGCACTGCTACCTGCTTGAGATACCACCGAGAGTTTTCGCTGGCGGCGATGACTGTGCGTATGACTATGAGTCCTCTGGGTGGTCACCACTCCAAGAGGTCCTCCTTCCAGATTTGCTAGGTGGCCCACACCAAGTCCAATACCGGACTGACTTCCGCCACCTCCGGATCCGCCACCGGCCACCAGCTTCGGACAAAGTCCGGACAATCCAACACCGCCAGTGCCTCCTGGCGAACGCTGCCTGCTCGTCTCATACCTGAAAAGGAAGATCCTTCAAAATGTAGTACGTACTTTGACGGATTCGCTTGCTTTCGGGTGTTCCGCCTTTCGGAACAAAATCGTTCAAAGCTTATCCTCTTACTCATTGTTATTTTAGTTTGCTGTGATTAAAATCACCCAAAGGAATCCTTAAACTACTTACGTAAGTACGTATAATATACTGAAAATACCCACGGTTTCTCTTGTCGATCGAGGACTTACTCCTCTATAACTTTTAAAGAAACGTCAGTCGACTATCCGACACACAACACCATCTATTCAAATCCTTAGAGGTAAGTGCATGGCGTAATGAATGGTGCAAAAGCATGCCCGAAAGCTCGCGAATGATACTTGTCCTCGCAGAATGCACGAATTTACATCTGGGTATTACTCAACCGCATTAATTCCAGGATTGAGAAAAGCGACTGAAGAAAAGAAAGAAAACAAAAAATAAGCGAAAATGTTTCAGAAATAAATAATTTCCTACTATTTCCAACGCGCTAAATTCACTAACGTGGACATGTTACTGTTTAGTTAAACATGCTATTTCAGCAGATAGGACTTCTCTACGTTATGTGTTATTAATTGAAGCAATAGGTATAGCGTTGAAAAAGAACGGACAAAATGACAATGTAAGAAGCATGGATTTGATACAGACATCGTTATACCTGTCCTGCCTGCTGTGGCTAGATGGGAAGAGACCGCGCACCGCGTTTCCTATAGCTGCTTTCTTTTTCGCCTCTCTTTCTCGGTCTCTGTGCCCACTGCCAATTCCTGAGCTCAACTGCTGCTGCCTGCTAGCACGATCACCCTAGTAAGACCAGACACGACGGTTTTCTTTACATATTAGTAATAGATGTTTCTACAGTACATGCAGAAAGGTAACATGAAGAATAAGATGTACCTTAATGCTGAGTAGCTTGAGGCTCAATCCTGTTGTCGTACTCGTAGGGACGGGGCTCAGGTCACAACGTACTCTTCTATGGGAGCGCTCGGGCACTGGTGGATCCTCGTCCGGCTCGGACTGACTGCCAATGGAGAAGGCGTGGGTCTGCGAGAGTGTTATGTCCTCGGAGTTGTTCCTGTCGCTGTTGCTATTCACCGGACTCGCTGCTTTGCTCTCATTGCAGCATCTCGGCATTGCACGCTACCTTTCCCTAGAACCTGAGCCCCGTCAATGACCTCCGTGCAATTTTGTCCCGAACAAAATTCACAAGAATTCAACCCAGGTAACAATCTATTCGTCGCCACGGATATCCTGGCGATGACTCCGGCGAGAATTTAATTCAAATGAGAACTACCTGCTGCCAAGCTCGACGAGAGGCTACTACGTTCCTTTCGCCAGACAATTGTTACCATCAAACAATCCATATGAGGTGGAGCACTAGCTCTATATATCACCCACCCAAAGAATTCTGCTGAAACGGAAGACAATGAAACGTCGATTAAACTTTTTCTTTTCTATTTTAAGACGTGGCGAATGTTTTTCATGATAGTTACCTCTTTCAGAATTTTAGTAAAACTTCTATTTTAAGAATCAAATGACACCGATGAAATCCTCTTAGAAACATAATCCTATTCAATTGTCTCTTCAAGTCTATGCTTTCTCTTTTCCTTTGGCTGTACTTAGGATGTCACAATCAAACCTTTAAACTAAATTTTGTCCCTTCTTTCAGTTTATACTACTTCCTCTTCTTTGTGTGTACTCTTTCTCTCTCTCCTTACGCTCCTATGATTTTACTTTTCCTTTAAAAATCTAGGCAGGCGTTGTATCAGTCGTCTAAAAGCTGGAGCACGATTGAATCTCTGCTTGCAAGTTTTGGTAGTTCCTTTTGATCCTCATTATATTTTCTTCATGAACATTCTGCTGTAAAATAAAAATTTCTATAATCTGATGAATCCCTTCTTAAAAGGATCGATGAATCAAGAATAATTTTAGACTGTGTATACAGCAGAAAGAAATGTGTATGAACTGTATTGATAAACAGGTAAATCAATTCTAAAAGAAAGGGCCAATTTAAGATGTACAGATATATAAAAGCAACTAGGCAACCATGCCAAAAGGAATAGAATGGTCCTAGTCCCGTTGCAGTTTATTAATCGAATTAGGCAAGTCGGGCTCATGCCTCTGTATGCACGTACAACGCATCTACGCGTCTTTTTATTCGTCATATGCAACATAACAATCGTCTCTTAGCAATGCACTGTCAATTCTGTACATGGAACACAGCCAAATGTAATTAATAGAACTATTTGCTATCTAGGCACCATTGCTCTTAATGCAAAAATTCTGACAGCATGTTATTCTTGGTACAGAGATAACTGAATACATCATAAAAAGAAATGAAGTACTATTGTCGTTGTTCCAATTCTGTAGAATAGGCCAATAAAGTATTTTTCTGAAATTCTTCAAAACAAAGATACTTTAACTAAATGCAAGAATTGGACCAATATTGCAAATATTATTGTTGGACATTCGGGTATATTTATATCCTTGAGACTGCAAACAATGTAAATTGATAACAGTGCAAGGTATGAAATCTCACAAATATGGTAGCAATTGTCATGATATAAGTCTATGATTCTTTTAGTAACTGTCAGGATGTAATTCCAGGCAACAAAGCAGAAGTTACTTTCTGGTTAAGTAAGTTTACATATAGACATATATCTGTTATAATATATATCACCGATATGACATAGATACACATATATATATCATCCATATATCTACATGACTACAATAGAGAAGGACAGAGACATAAGTAAAAGAGTATAAGGCAAGGTTTTAATGAAAGGGAAAGAGAAAGAAGAAAAAGGAGAGACAGACCAAGCAAAAAGAGAAACAGAGGGAGATAGCAACAACACACGTATTAACTACGTCAAGGTAAGAAGAACCACACGCGTACGTCTCACACACAAAGTGATCATGGAAGAGGAGAGAACGAGGAGAGACGTAGGTATGTAACGACAATGTGACATCTATCCCAAAAATATCGCGTCTAGGTGTATTTTACAGACTGTCTTGCATCTTGTTGCTGTGCCATACGGAATTAGTTAACAACGCCGGCTATCGATGAGATTTTAATGACAATTGCGACTTTTCCGACTGACAAATAGTCCAGCAAAGGCCGCGGTTACTTGTCATGCGGAGATGCGTGAACGACAGTAGACACACTATTGCTCGTACTATCCGACTAAATGTTATCATTCCCATTGAGTTATCCTGCGTAAGGGGACCTGAAGAATACTGGCCGATTAACAGGCTTAAACCTATTGTACGGAACGGCACTCGTAATTGGTCGTGAGACCGGTACTCACGTTTATTTAGCAGAAATTCGCCCGACTACACCCAAATAATCACCATTTTTTTCTACTGCCACCAAGGCGCTACCTTGCGACGCTATGCGACACTTTACAGCGCCGCCATAAATTCCGTCTGGGGTAAAATTACAATACGGAGATTCACGAGTTTGACCGAAATTAGCCGAAAACGAAAATACACGGCAGCCATCTTTCCAGTTAATTTCCCTAGAAATAAATACGTCGAAAACATTAATAGTTTATTTAAAACGATTACAAACGTATTGACCTTGAACAGTCTCTACTGTCAATTATTTCACATTCGTAAAAGATACTTTGACGATTCCGAGACGAATTCGTCTCATGGGCATTTTGACATTTACTTATAAAAGCTCTAGGCGCCTGTCACTTTGGAAGGTTGTCTAATGGCGACCGAGACGAACTCGGCGGATATTATTTTTCAACGTCTAATATAAAGAAATTCGATACTTACAGTTCTTCTTTATGGAATTTAATAGATCCATACTGATCCATACTTATCACACTTGATGAGACATAAGAGAACATACAAAGTATATTAATTCACCACGTACTTCGAACAATCACGTTTTCCGAATTGTCCTTCGAAAAGTGTCAAAGTGTCTAAGAAATTCTTAATTTCTCTAGTGGTTTACGTATCGAGCTTCTCGATTACAAATATTACGACTATTAGAGCTTTTCAACCACTGCGCTTTTGACTGATCACGGAATTATGAACGGCTTTTAATTTTTCCTGTGAAGGACACCCACGATTAACCTTAAAAGGTTCAATCCTCCGTCCATTTGCAGGTATAAAGATAAGTAATTGTCAATTTGACGATTCGTTTTTACAGCTGTTTACAACCCCAAATTATCCTTACCTTGCTTGCGAGAAAACGATTGATTTATTTGACTGTTATCCATTCTTATTGACTGATTCAAATAGCATTTGCCTCATAAATCACAAGAAGGTATATAATGAATAAAGTCTCTCCAATTAAAGTCTCAAAATACTATTTTAGCTATATAATCTTTGTCCCTATTTATGCAACCTTTAACTGCTTTGATGTCAATGTCAATTGATTTTGTTACAACAAAATTACTGTTGCAATTTGTAATTCTTAAATGAAACAGCTTTTTATTGTATTTCATTATATGTTTATAATTTGAACTCTTTGTATACAGATTATGATTAAGTGAGGATTGCCATAAATTTACCATGATGATGACTGAGTCTAATGAAACTAGTACAAGTTTTGACTTTACAACATTCTTAAATCTGACCACAATTGTACCAGACACTACAAGTGTGTTTTTTAATTCTACTGAGAATATTACGGAGTCTTCCGAACTTAATCAGACCACACAGTCTTCTTGGAATGTATCAAAACTCATAAATAATATAACAGATATAAAGAAGACCATTTTAGAATCTACACAATCTACCACGGAAGTGCATATTAACACAACAAAAACAACTCGATGTACAACGACTACTACAGAAAATCCTTTTGGCAAATTCGATCCTCCTGAGGGAATTGAATACATCTTTGTACCACTGGGGGTGATGGTCTTTGTGGTTATCCTGTCTGCTGTAGTAAGCATTATTCTTACAAATTCTATTATTAAATGTACATTATACGTAAAGATACATTTAATGTCTAGGTACTTATAATCTCCCGAAAGAGAAAGTTGGAGCGCCTACGACACAGATTGTTGCCTCTATACAATTTTGATCCTGATGAAGAGGGAGAAGATGACTGGGAGACTGAACTGCTTGATGAAGGCTTTGATAGCCGTCAACGACGGGTGAGTAATACGATAACCGCGGCGAATACGAGACTACCTCTAAATTAACCAAAGAATTGATTGGCTGACAGGGGTATAGATCCATGGACACTGAGGAGAATGCTGAACTCTTTGGAAGACACTGATCACCCCTGACAATCGTAATAAGAAACTATTCCATTACCCAGGTTTCATTCTGATCTACGGTCTCTCCATAAACTTCGGAGGATTAACGTATCAAAATCGTGAGAAGAAATTCATATTTTCGCCCTGATATATTTCAATATTCTCATTGAGAAGACGATCGCTATCCTGGCGCATTCCCATAAAATTTCTTTCACAATTTTAAGATTAATATCCGTAACTCCCCCCCCCCCCCCCTATTTTCATTCAGTATTTCCTCTACACATGAGTATTACTAACTATCCTTAGCTGTACGTACCATAAACTGATGTAACAGATCATTCAATAAGTATCAACTAACTAGATCACATACATTATCGAATATGACAAATAGACTTTTAGTGATTAGATTAGAATATTTTAAAAGACAAAGTATATAAAGAGAAATCGAACGAATCGCCACGTACAATCAACCGCAATCGTCTATATAATTTTTATATTGTGCTTATTCCAACGAAATTAGATTGCACTATCATTATTATCAATTCTCCGAACTTCGTGCTTTAAAAGACTGTACTATACGTTAGTTTTCAATAGGAAAACGTAATTAATAAAAGCCAAAGTGTTCTAGTCCCGGTAAGAGGAGAAACCAATATATCAGCACGACATTAATTCCTAAATATTATTATAACAAGCACGTCCTGAGATTTCTCCATTAAAAGAAAGTAGCACGTATTACTTATTAAGCAGTAAACAATCACAGACCCGATGCAAATCTACGACCACTGAAAAATGTCTATCTTTTATTGACGTCAATAATTGTTACAGCCATTTTCCAGAGTACGCTACAATATTTTGTAAAGCAATAAAACATAATTACTCTTCACGTTCCCTGTCAAACTGTACCTATAATAAGAAATTGTTTCCCTTATAAAATTCTTCTATACTCAATCGATTCATTACTAAGCTTTAAAAAAAAATTACAAAGGAGTGATATTACAGTTTCTTTTTTTTTCAAAATTTTCACGCTTTAATTTTACAGTTCAAATTTTAATACCTGCCCCAACAATGTCGAATCACAAAATGCAGAAGTCCTGAGCCTGCTTACAAAATAAATTGTGAAAATCATCTGACAAACATCAAACTAACACATGGAAATACTGTAATTTGCGGAGAATGACAGAGTGCTACTAAGCTAAGGAAACTAACAATATTCAAAGACGTTATACATATTGAGAATATCGTTAGGACTTTTTCCACTCCTATTACTGCAAGTTATACAGTAGACAACGATTCGTATGGTGTGGAGTAACGCTATGATGGCTGGGTACGATTACCCAAACTGTAGATGAAACGAAATATTTTAAAGATCCTTTAAAAAAAAAAATACAACATTTTTGCGTAGTACTTTCTATTCTGCGCAAAAGGAACTGATGTTCATGTGCTTAATATTCATTGAATCCAAAGAAGGTACTCTGCATCGGTGTCCTCCTCGTATTGCGTGCTTAGTCCATTATACATATATATTAGATATATTTATATAGGATTATCCAATTCAAGCGGACCAGCCAAATTTGACAGTAGTCGTCTCATTAATCTAATAAAAAATACGCCTAAGGGATCTGTCAAAAAGATAAGAAAGTCTTTAAACCTTAGATTTTTCGAGTTATCTATGCCCGTCGTGAGTGCAAGTGAGACAGCCTCATCGTCAGCTGCATGGGTAAGACAAGGACGTATTTACACGTTCACCCAAATATTTCCTCAGCAGATGTGTCTGTTTACCAAATTGAGTGTCGATGCAATTTTTAAATAGCTCGAGGAATTCTCCGTTTTTCAACTCCAGATATTGACAGATCTCAACAGCTGCTAAATTTTGCTGGTACGTTTGGAATGAATTATAGCTGTAATGTAATACACACGTATACCTATAAGGATATTATAGAGCTGAGCACAAATTTGTAATTCAATCTTCGACACTCTATCAGATCTCAATTGAAATTGTATAAAATTAGTGTGAGACCATTGCAAAAACAGCTTTTACGTCGTCATCGACGAAGAAAAAAAAATACATTCCTGTAATCCATCATTCAACAATGGTGTAACATTGTACTTGTATTAAGGATGTCTGGTTATACAGTCCCAGACAAAAGGTACTGATATTTGAAATAGATGAAATTCTCTGTTTTACGGAGGTAAAATATGAACCATAGGCACTGGTATGTTGTGAAAGGCTACAATAATGGTAATAAACATGTTTTTTGACTCTATAAATCAATATATTAGTGGATTTTGCTCATTTTGTGATGGTCGACAGAAAACTTTTGGACATGAATTCGACCTAAATCGAATGTAAAAAAAAAAATTCGTTTTTCCCATGAGACATATTTCATATATACCAGGCATCAAATGATAATTGAAATTGAATAAGATATATAATTAATCATCATTGATGTCATATTTTCACTTGTAGGACTTTTTAGAAGTCAATATAATATGTCAAAAATCATGTATTAATCGCGGCAACAGCGTATTGCCTGGTATTGCACTGATTCATTATTTTATGTTGGTACCAATGCGACGCGGCGAGAAAGCGTATTCGAGCTTCTCTCTCGCGCATCCTTGTCCGCATCGCACTCTCTCTCTCTCTCTCACTCTCACTCTATTCCAAGCCGTGCTCTGTCCAATTGAAAGACTCTTTCTGAACGGGGCCCAGCAATTTTAGTATCCGTAGGTGAACGGTAGGACACTCGAACGCCATATTGGAACGTAACGTTCAAGTCAGGTCAAGTATATTGAGAGGTTAGACAGACACGATCACTAGTAACGAATGAAATGCCAAAAGAAAAAGTAAGACGGTGGAAAGGTCGGTTAGTAACGGATGCGGTTTATAAACAGCGATTAGCTCAAAGCGAGAATTGTAAAAATGTAAATAAAACGAGAAAAGCCAAAAGTGAAATCGATGCAAACTCGAAATTTGAGTCACAAGAGGATCAAAAAGATGCTACTCAACCGGAGTTCACGCAAGGACGTCGCGTTGTAGAATTATCCGTTCTCGCTGAACAATTGTGGTGTGTGTCGTGTAAGGAAGTGCTTTCTTTACAATATATAGGAAAAGAAACACGCAGAGGGTTAGGCTCGATACTGCTGGTGAGATGTCACAAATGTTTGGTCATAAATTCGGTGACTACAGGCAAGCAGCACAACTGGGGAAAAGGACTCTCTTCTCGCTTTGACGTCAATACTAAAGCAGTAATCGGTGAGTTCTTCTTTTTTAATTATCCATATACTATAGATATTCCTGCAAAAAATTGTATGCGTTACATACATACATTTGATCTAATGGAGGTGTGTACAATATTCTATGTACTTGTTAATGCTTCAATAATATCCATTGAATTCTTTTCAATTCAATCATAAATTATAATCGACTCTTTCATTGCGTTTCAAGGTGTTCTGCATGGTGGATTGGGCCATACGCATCTCAATAAACTACTATTCTGCCTCAATATTCCAACTATCGACTTCAAGACATTCAAGAGATATGAGCAAGAAGTTGGATAAGCCACAGAAAGTATTGCAAAGGAGAATTGCCAGAACGCAGCACATTTAAAGAGGCAGTTCACCATGGAGAATGCAGAAAACATTGAACAGTTATTGTAATTATAAATTGTTCAATGTGTTTCAGATAAAATTGCTGACATAAAATTGTAAAATTGTAAGAAAAATTTTTTTTTTAATGATAACAAAAGCTTCCTCTATGAGAAAGCAAAAGAAAGAAAATGAATGTAAAATATTTAATGCAAAACTGCATCAATGAATAATATTCTGCTCAAGCGCTTCATTCGTTTTTTTAGACAGCCTTTATCATAAATATATGAATATCATTTTTTCATTATTGTTATTTGTTCACGTAGGCCAGACAATCTTCGTTCCCGTTCCATAATACCACCAGTGAAGGAAAGTGAATGTTATGAAGACAGCTCTGAAGGTGAAGAAACGCCGATAACATTCGATGATGTTGCATTATGGTTTCGTACGACATGGGTTGGAGTACTAAAGGCACTGGAAGGAACTACGATAGTTTGAACGGATTCGGGGCAATTATCGGCAGCATGTCTGGGCTCATTCTGGATTATTCAACTCGCAACAGAAAATTTAAAAAATGCGACAATGGAAACAATCCAGCTAATCACGATTGTCGACTAAATGTTTGGGGAACTGCAAAAGCAATGGAGCCCGACGTCGCAAAAAATATTGTAACGTCGTGTACAGTCCTCCAGTCAAAAAACGTTGAAGTCGGAGTCCTTATTGGTGATGACGATAGATTAACCATCGCAGCTTGTCGTGCGGCCAGCTCCCATACAATTGTAAAGCACTCGGATGTAAATCATGCATCTGGAGACGTCAAGAAAGAGCTTTATAAGATCGAAAAAAGTTACCGAGAGCTGAAAAAGGATGGTATACTATATCTTCACCGATGCTTCACATACGCTTTGGCTCAAAACAAAGGAAATAGTGCCGCTTTAGCGGATGCCATTCGATGTAGCCCGTATCATGCATTCAATGACCACAGCAAATGTGGTTCTTGGTGTGGATATGTCAAGGACAAAGAAAATTACGATCATCGAATAATTCCCGGAGGTTTTCGTGATCCCCAGCTATTTGTAAGGTTGAGGGAGATCTTCGACAAATTAGCTTCAAACGCACACAAATTTTCAGCGTGTGCCTCGAGTACCGCGAATGAAAGCCTCAATGCTATCATGGCAAGCAAGACCCCAAAATCACGTTGCTATAGTTTGTCGGAGTCAGCCGACTTTCGGTTCGCTTGTGCTGTTGGCCAGGAGAACATAGGAGAGAGCTACACTCAAAAAGTGGCTACATTTCTTGGCCTGTCTTCTGGAAAATTTCATTCGCAGCACATTACCAAAATTGATCGGAAAGTTACGTATCAGCGGCGATTGATCCGAAGTCAAGCATTTAAAAAAAAACGTCTTGCTCTAAAAAAAATCAGAGCTGCCTTACGGCATAAGATCGCAAATCGCGAAGGCGTAACTTACGAAAGTAACTGTACCCTTCTCAGTGCACGTGCAGTGGAAGATGATCCAGAACCTGAGAATTCTGGTATTGAGGAAGGAAATAATGATGAAATTCCTCCTGTTATTCTAGTCGATCTGGAGACTTCGGGCCTTGAACAAGACTGTGATATATTACAAATTGCTGCGACATGTGGTTCGAAAACGTTTGCAAAATACGTGAACCCAACTCGACAAATATCGATATCTGCTACTGGCGCCAATGGCCTTACAAATCATTTCGGAGATCTTATGTACCATCGAGTACAAGCCTCATCTGTTTCTCTCCGTGTTGCCCTAGGAGATTTTATTCATTGGTTGACGTCATTTGGAAGAAAATGTTATATAGCAATGCATAACCTCTGCTTTGACGGCCCAGGATCTACAACGCAATCACGTCATGCTCCTTACAGAAAGATTTATCGGAAGTGGTTCACGGTTTCATCGACACGTTATCCATAATAAGAAAACATACCGGTAGAAAGGGCAAAGGTGAATGTACAATCACAGGATTGGCAGAGTGGTTGAACATCCCGAGCGCTGGCGTTCATAATGCTATACACGATGTAGAGATCTTGCGTAAAATTCTTAAAAAAATTGAAATTTCAAAACAAATTCTCACAAAAAGCGCAAAGAATTATTGTGAGCAGTCTCAAAAATGGGACGATGATAATGGTATAAGAAATGCTCTTCCGACTTTGGACCAATTAAAAGGGGTGCTAGGTAAGAATCTCAAAAAAAAAATGGCAAAAGCTTCGATAACCGTTGATAGTCTCAAGCAAACTTATGATGCCTCTGGTGAAACTGAGCTGCTAGGACACAAAATAAACGGAAAACCGGTGGTAACAAGTCATAAACTGTCCCTCAAAAAAATTGTTGACTGGCT
Source organism: Trachelus troglodyta (assembly GCA_030142635.1). NCBI lineage: Eukaryota > Metazoa > Arthropoda > Insecta > Hymenoptera > Cephidae > Trachelus > Trachelus troglodyta. Next base: position 445,101 of record JARQTJ010000623.1, on the reverse strand, counting down.
TCAACAAAATTAAAATAAGAAATCACGAAAGACGATTTTTAAATTCTGTTTTGTCGATTAAATATCATATCATGATATGAAATTTAAATATTAAATATAAACTTTATGAAAAATTGTTGTTTTTAAATCAAATATTTTATTTATTCAAATAAATTATTAAAAGTTGAAAATTTCGATGTTATAAATAACCATTCATAATAATTTGCTCCTGCTGAATTGAAAATCCACTTATGAACGGTAATTGCGGTGGGCCCTAATAATCCTTAGGACACCCCTGGAATGTTTCTGTCCGTACTTCTGACGCTGCGTTGCCACGGTTCCACAGACGAAACGAATATTACAGCCCGTTTCTGATATTTTCCATTGATTTTTCATAAATAACTCGAGAACGGCTAAGGATCGTCGAGAACTGTTTTTTTTTACAAATATTGCCCAGAATTGGATCAACGCACACAAAAAGTTTGAACACGATATCAATGTTGCTTCTTTGTTCATTTCGTTCATAAATGCAAGAATATGCTGCTACTCCATAAGAACCCATGTTAAATTGAATGTTGAATAACTTTTGAACCGCTAAGACAATCGACTGCAAACTTTGCACACGTATTTAAATAGGGAAAATAAACAATCTATCAAATTTTTATCTTTCTATCAATGTTAGAACATTATAGCCAGAACATCCTTAAAGATGGCTGGGTCTTGTTATCAATTTAATTGTTAATCGAATAACGCAAAAAGAACAAGGAAATTTTATTGAATTTATTTATTTAATACAAATTTGACATTCACACGGTGTAATGCTTTTTTTGTCTCGCTTGTCGCCATCGTGAACGTGTTCCTCCGGGCGTTCTCGCTGGTTCCCTTACACTATTTTTCATCGTTTTTTTTTCGTTCGTTTTTTTTTGGTTTGTCAATCTTTTCTTTTATATTTAAAGAGTCTCTTTCTCGTGCGAGAAAGTGAAATATTCGAATATTCCTATGTCCACGTTCGCACGTGCACGCGCTCTAAAAGCATGCGACGCGAATATATTTCATTTTATTTTTCTTTATTCCTTTCATTCCTTCGTTTCTCATGTCCATCCTCGACCACTGTCGCCTTTGCGAAGTGGTCCAGAGTATAAGCTACGCAAAATTCACGGTGTGTAAAGAGAAAATAATCAAAACCCAAAAGTGGGCAATAACATTAGAACAAGCAGAAGACGTCACGACGTGACGTGGAGAGCCAAGGACGACGGAGGCAAGTTGAATGTGAAAGAGAGAGAGAGAGAGAGAGAAAGAAGAAATTAATGGAGGAACAAGTATCGCGAAATTGTATTTCGTACTATTCACTGTTTTTCAGCGAAACGATTGTCTTCTACAATTCTCCATTATTTAACTCATTCCCTCGTACCTCACTAACCCCCTATCACCCCCCCTACGCTCCGCAATCGTGTTATGTGTCTGAGCGAAACAAAAATAGTCGCCGCGTCGAGATTCCGCAAAAATAAACGTAAAAAAAATTATACACATTACAATACGATTTATACAATTAGTTGCTGTGAGAGCTTTTCTTGGCTTTTCTTTTCTTCTCTTTTTTTACCCTCATTCTACCCATTGCGTTGTTTACACACTCTCTGGCAGTGCTCTCTTTCTCTTCCCATCTGTATTATTATTGAGTGCACTCTCCCTCTCTCTCTCTCTTGCTTTTTCTCTCTGTCTCTTTCTATCTTTGTTCCTTCAATATGGAGTGTTCGCTTCTCGGTGACAGTAGTTCAAATTACGTTAAGAATGAACATCTTGGATGCACTCCGGATGATCTATCCTCCTGTACATGAAATAAAGGCGTAAACGGTATATCTACTGAGAGATGTTCATTCTGTGAATGTTGCAGAGCAATCCTGATGTATCACTGTTGTTGCCGTGCAGAGTGATTGTGCCAAAAGTTTCTTAATGTATTCAGATTTTTTTATTTTTGCAGTTATTCCCTGTGCTCGTTGGATTTCATTCTTGTTCCTTGCCTTCCTCCACGTAGCCGACAAAGAAGAGAGACGCCTTGATACCGCGATAATCGCGAATCGCAGTATCCGGGCGCTTAGTGCCTCACAGTACGTGGTAGAGATTAAACTTATTAAAGAAAAAAAAAAGAGAAAAGGGAGCCGTTTAGAGGTGCGTGTCTCTCGGGATGTTTTTTGAGGTTAAGGGCGACGATCAAAGGAGTGTCTTCAGTTCTCTTCCTCCTCCTCCTCTTCCTCTTGCTCGTCCTCCTCCTCACCGGTACTTTCAGGCTTCTCTTCGACCTTCTTCGGCCGTCCACGACCACGACCCGTGGAAGGTGCCGTACCCTTTGGTGGTCCTTGCTGTATTGGAAAAACGATAAATATGGTGAAATTTTATTTCCATGTAGACGACGGGAACAGCAGTCATTGAATTAATTTTAATGTATGTGAATTCCCAACCTTCTTCTTATGTGAACCCTTGGGCCGACCTCGACCTCTCTTTACTGGAACAGGTGGCGCGTCGTCCTCATTATCAGACTTTATTGGACGGGACACATTATTCTTCTCAGAGGATGCTCTTCCACGTTTCTTAGATTCCTTAACGGCACCCTTATCGGCCTTGGCTGGTCGTCCTCGCTTTTTCTTCTGGTCTTCGACCACAGGCGAACCGTCGTCCGACATCTTAGATGGTTAAACTGAAGTGACAATTCTGTTGAAAAAAAGGGAAAACAGTTTTAATCAAATTGACAAACTTTATGTTACTTAACAGTAAAGGAGCTTTCTGTCGATTTATTCTAAATTTTCCCGCCTGTGCGCGGACATGTTTGATTATATAAAAATGGCGCCGCTCCCTGCCATTCTTCAACTACTTTCGACTCTCTCGTTCTTCATTTATTGCAAACAATTACTGCGATTTATGCAAAATCGATGCGGATACTAACCGTATTAAATTATACATATGTACAGTCGGCCCTAGACGAACGTTCTGATTATCGAAAAACGATATTCTCTAATGGAGAGAACTTAAGGTTCCGTTTAGAAAGGAAAAGTGGCGCAGCTACGTTTCTTTTGGTTGTTGTTATATTTCACGACGGTAAAGAAATTTGCGCATATATTAAAAGGTAAAATATGAAGAAAAAATCAATGGAAATTCACGATCATTATACATGTGTAATATATATCTGGATCATAAACATTAAAACGTGAGTTCTTTTAGTTTATCGCTTTGAAAATCAAGGAGCGCGCTTCCAAAATGGCATCAGTACCCTTTACGATAAACAAAAATAATTAATCTAGCGAATTGAGAGGTTAAGAACCATTTTTTATTTTATTAATATGCGCCCTAACAATTTGCGCGCCTCCATCCTCGATCGATAATTTCAGCACGGATCAACTATGGCGATATGTTGTCCAAAACCCCGTGCAGAGAGCGCCCTATTGATTTTCCACAAATGGCGGCACTGCCAACTGCTATGAAGTTTGTCGGCGGTTTGAGAAAAAGAAGAAAAAAGAAAATGGTACTCGACAACTTCGTGCGCGTCCCTCCCGCGGAATGCAACGACGCGCATGAAGAAAAAAGGGCCACACGAGGCTCCCAGCCGGATTTCTCAAAACAAAGAAGTACAAAAAAATCGAGGATAAAAAGCTGCAGAAAGGAGTCCCTTGGTTTGCAGGAATAAATAATTGGAACTAATAGTGGAGACGAGTGTAGCATTTGGTAAAGCCCGCCTTATTTAAAAAAGATAACAGATTTATATTCAAGAGTAATTAAAAAATAATAGGATGATAAAAAAGAATTTACTGACCAGCACCGGACGTGATATTAAAACGATCCGAAGTTAGCTCAGGAATAATACGATGCTGAGAGAAAAAAACAACAAGCGATGTATCAATCATGGAATGCGACGCTCCGGAGCATCGGTGGAAATATGCGACTATGCATTTTAGGACGTAATTGGTATAAGCAATAAAATTCACTAGAAACGCACAAACGAATACACCACTTTATAAATGTAACATAAGACTTCAGAGTAATCCAGAAAATACGATTCCCGCCAGCGAGCCCGCCATTTTCAAAAAGTCACAAAACCCCCACGGTAAAATAAATCAAATCCAGCAACGTACATGGTAAAATGTAAAGGCGTAAGGGTAAGCATAGAAAAAAAGTATAAAAATCAATGCCACCATAAAATCACATAAAAAATTCACCAACTTCAATCCCACAGGAAACAAATTAGAGATGAATAAGATCGAAAAATCTCCAGCAAGACAAATGCCTCACTGTCAGGGACGCCAATGGCCGCCAATGTCGGTACCGATGTGACGCTACCCGTCTATCGTATGTAGATGAGATAATCTAAAAAGCATCGAGCACTCATCGTACAGGAATAACCAACAAAGACGAGATGTACAAGAAGAAATGAATAAACCAAAAGAAACAGCGCGACACGGAGTGGAAAGAAGAGAGAGTGAAACAGAAAGTACGAGCAAGAGAGAGAAAAAAGTCTCAAATGATTTTTCCTGAATATGGCGCGAGCCGCGCGGGCTCCTATCCCTCGCGCAATTCCGAACTGTCGCGAACTGCAGTTATTATATTACGCGTACGAGAGAAAATCCAAGTGGAAAAAACACTACACGATCACCAGTAATGTATCTTCGTCAGTAGGACTCACCTCGGGTTTTCGTGGTGTGGAGAGAGAAGAGACAAAGGCGGCTCTCTACTACGGGTGCGCGCGTCGTGGCGTGGGGCACCGAGACGCCGTGCGTGCTACAACTATCGTTGCGGCTTCTGTCTCTCGCGAGCACGCGGCTCTTTTGCTCCTTCTGTGGTTGCTTGGATCCTCTACTCCCTACTCTCTCTGCACGCGATAGCGAGTATACTATACCCTGGTGATGCCCCTCCTTGGCTCCGGACCGCCAAATACGTGTACGTTATAAGGCTATGTATATAGCTCTTATACCATGGCGCCTGCCCAAGGGAAACCCTCGGTTGAGTTCGTGTATTTCCGTAATGATTCGTATTCCCTCAAACGACAGGCTTCGTGTATCTTCGCTTCTATTCGTTAGACTTCGACTATACTCGTAGGTCATGTGGCGCGATTGCCCGAGAAACGCTCTATTCCTATTTGTTACTTCATTTTAAGGGAGAGTTCAACCCCTTGATTCTGTGGATGGGCTGAACGTATTCCACATTTATACATTCAACGTCTATAGTGGTGATACAGAGGCTTTCGCACCTTATGCATGTGTATTGGACACTTATTCATGAAGGAGTATATGTATACTATCTAGTAATACCGGGGGTGATAGATTCCCGCCAAAAAATTATACTGCACTACCGTTGGCCCGTCGATGCTTATTGGTCGAAGGGTTATCAACAACATTACTAACTACGATCGATATTCATCCCTTATTGAAAAAAATGCTACAGAACTCGGGGTTAATGACGATGACATGAATAAGAGATTTAGAATAAATTCTGAATTATCGGTTTGGTAGGGTAACATGTATCCTTATTTATATTAAAAAAGTAGGATACGTGAGGCACAGTTCTTCTTTATTGTATTATAATTCGACTTCTTTATACTGACTATATCAAATGGGTCTTTAATTTCTAGGTTAATTATCAATTCTTCAATGATTACGATATTCATTATGATCCTCGTGTTATTTTTAGATTTCGATTTTAAGACTGCTATGCCTCCGTGGCGCAATGGGCTAGCGCGTTCGGCTGTTAACCGAAAGGTTGGTGGTTCGAGCCCACCCGGGGGCGTTTTTTTCTTTTTTCAAACTGATTATAGTGTATTTCGAGTGACCTTAAGCATTGCGAGTTATCTCAAAACCTTTTATCATCGTGAAATGTTATTATCCTTGATATTTATCTTATAAATGAATCTCATCCCTGTTGTTTATCGATCCAATTAACAATTCAATTCCCACGACGTCTAAGAGCATGCAGGTTGAATTGCGCAACTGCAAACTAAACGAGGATAACGCAATGAATCACTTGCAGGAGATGCAGGTGTTTTTTCTCATCTAGAAATTTTTCATCTTATGTAAATCTTACAAATTTTTAAATCGTTCTTTGATATTGTTATACTTACCGAATTTTATAACTGTATTACTTATTTATAGTAGTTTTATTTATCATTGTGCGCTATAAATTGTGTTATTGTAGTGTCCAATTCACACGTTCAATAATTGTTTATGTTTTTGGCAATTGGATCCGTTGCACAGGATTTACAAAGGATTAGCCAATCACGTTTGTTTTATTCATTTTTAACGTAAATTGGTTATTTTTGTTTAATTCCGGTATAGTGAAAACAAGATCGATTCCAAAATTATTGGTTCACTCTTTAAATCATGTATGCACGGTGAAAATATAGTTATTTGTTGTGTTCGATAGAACAAACTCATGGAGCAAGAGCATTTTATTGGTCATTTGATTGAGAATGTTGCAACATTATAAGATTTGACCAATCGAAGGTATCTATTTGTTCACTGAGTATCATTTCTGGCAACACGACCATTGGCTACATTTGGATTGTATAGGATTTGAATAGGATTAACCAATCATATGCAACATTTGAGAAGAATACATCAACACGATTGGTTGATCTTACTTTAATCCTGTTCAATGGAAACTAGTGGAAACGTAGTCATTGATCGTTCTATTTATTATGTATTTAAATTTTTATTTTAATTTATAGATTTTATCATCGTATCATCTATTCAGAAATTTGTAATACCATATTGGAATGGCATTTCGCTACATAATTTTATGACACGAGCAGGGTAGACAAACTGACAGTGAAATATTATTGGGGGATGATTTATTTTAAATAAATATTTTCATTTATTTAATCACGGAAATTGATAATAACATAAAAGATGCCTACTGACATCGTCGAATTACTGCGTCAGCCAGAAATGACTAAAATTTGTGCACCCATGGTTCGCTATAGCAAGTATGCACAGAATATAACCTATTACTTACAGATATTTAGAATGTACGGATGTTACAGACTCGACTTCAGGAGACTAGTGAGGAAATATAATTGTCAGCTTTGCTTCACTCCGATGATCCTCGCAGATTCATTCGTACGCTCTGCCAAAGCTCGTGGTAATGAATTCACTACGGATAACAATGATAGACCTCTTGTAGTGCAGTTTGCTGCCAAAGATCCAGAGGAATTTCTTGGAGCAGCTCAAATGGTTGCACCGTATGTTTCATAAGATTTAAAGCAACATACCTTAGCTACAGATATTTTTGGGATTTGACATATCATATTTGTAGGTACTGTGATGGAGTGGATCTCAATTGTGGCTGTCCACAGCGATGGGCTATCAAGGATGGCTATGGGGTAGATCTTCTTAGCAAACCGGAGCTTGTAAAGGATTTAGTTTCCCAGGTTAGAAATAGGATCCCTATTCCATTTAGTGTCTCAGTAAAAATAAGACTTCTGAAGGATATCAGAAAGACTGTTGAATTCTGCAGAATTTTAGAGAAAGCTGGAGTGTCTTTTTTAACTATACATGCAAGAACACCACAGATGCGCAATGATCCCATAGATCTTTTAGGATTAAAAGTTGCTATGAGTTCAGTTCATATACCCTTAATAGCTAATGGTGATGTTAAAAGCTTAACAGATGCTCATAATTTATATGAAGAGGTTGACTGCAATGGAATTATGGCTGCTAGTGGAATATTAACAAATCCAGCTTTGTTCTCTGGTGCAGAAAGTACACCGTTGAGTTGTATTCAAGATTGGGTAGACATTACTTCAAGCAAAGGCACAAGTTTCTTGTGTATGCATCATCATTTAGTTTTTATGCTTGAAAAAATCCTTCCGAAGAAAGAAAGACGGGTTTTCAACAATCTGCAGTGCAAAGAAGATGTTTTTAATTTTCTTCATGACTATTATGGAATTCGTCCAAATCTTACGTACGAATCAGTGGAATTGACAAAGTGTTATTATAATGAGGAGCCTGGAAAATTCTTTACAGAAAGGAAAAAGTCTCTTGAGAATGATACCTCTGAAGACTTTCTTGGGAACATGTTTCTTGAAAGTGACAAAACATTTGCTGATGAATAAATTTATTATTTTATAAATTTTGTATAATTATATATAATAATAATCAGAACTGATTATGTTACCTGGATATGTTAAAAAAACAGTATTCTTCAAATTTTTATGTATTTTGAAAAATATTTAACCTCGTCAGTCACTCTGCTTATTGGCGGTAATTCATTCGAAGATCCATCAGGTAATTGTTTCACTGAATGGTTAAGTGAATATTTTTCAGTTATTATTTGTTGATGCTGGTATGAAATTAACGGAGAATACTTTCAAAATAAAAAAATATGGTAAGTTTATAAATATTCTTGCATCTTTTCATTCTTTTATCCTCATTTCTAATAGATAAAAGGTATTGACAAGTTCAACAGGTTATCTGTCAATCAAATGTCTATACATGAAATTTTATTGGGGTGTACTATTTTATTGCACTTTTTAAATTCATTTATGTGATAACAATAAACAATTTGTTCCACTCAATCTATGTAATAAATAAGAAATTTAAGTATATACATAGAACGGAGTGCATCTTATAATCTTTGCTTTCCATCCGTTATTAATTGTTATACAATTATTTTAATGTTGAAAAAGAAACGATCACTGGCTCCTAGTCAATGTGGTAAAAGGCCATTGCTTTCTGAGGTAAATGTACAATTGCCAAGAGTTAATTCTTTGCAAGATGTAACTCAAAAAGAAAAAAAACCTCGGCGTGACATAAAGAATATACATATTGCCGAGAGTAAGGCTGTGGCACTTTCAGCCAATGATGTCTCTGTTACTCAGGAAGTTATATCGGATCATGTAAGAATTTGCTAATAATACTTAATTGTACATAGACCAAGGACCCCTTATACAAAACCTTCATTATTTCCAGGAGGACCGAGTTAGGAAACTTCTCAGTAAACCATTCAAGATCCCTATACCTGGATACCGACTCTCTGGACGTGCCCTAGGTACGAAACTCTCAGGACCACGGCGAGCTCTTCATGATCCAAACGAAGCAAATGCTCTAATCGTTTATACTCCACCAGAAGTATCAGAGCACGACAGGCTTAAACTTGATGAGTATGTGTTCTCAATCATTACTCTCCACCTTTTTACATCTCATCTTACTCTGAACCTTTCTATCCTTAATCAAATTATCTGTAGGAGCAAACAACTTGTTCATGTTGTGGTTGATCCATTACTTTGTGATATTCTACGACCCCATCAAAGGGAAGGCGTGAAATTCATGTATGAATGTGTCACTGGTAAACGCATAGAGAATGCATATGGTTGTATAATGGCTGATGAAATGGGATTGGGTAAAACTCTACAGTGCATAACACTATTATGGACATTGCTAAAGCAAGGTAATCTAACAATTTTTCATACCTTGTATCGAAGCTTGTTTGTAAATGTAAATCAATTAAATAACTTTTTGTAAATAAATAGGTCCAGAAGCTAAACCCCTTATTGAGAAGGCAATAATAGTGGCGCCCAGTTCCCTAGTAAAAAACTGGTACAATGAAATCTTCAAATGGCTTCAGAATCGTGTGAAACCTTTAGCTATTGATGGTGGAAGTAAGAACGATATCGATCTGAAACTCACTGGATTTATGAAAACTTATGGACGCAGATGTGCAACTCCAATTTTAATAATAAGTTACGAGACCTTTCGTCTGCATGCTCACGTTTTGCACCAGGATGAAGTCGGTCTCGTTCTCTGCGACGAAGGGCATCGCTTGAAGAATTCCGAAAACCAGACTTATCAAGCTTTAATGGGGCTCAAAGCGAAACGCAGAGTTCTTCTGAGTGGGACACCTATACAGAATGATCTTCTAGAATACTTTTCCCTGGTACACTTTGTTAACCAGGGTCTCCTAGGGACCGCTCAGGTAATCGACCACAGTCCCTAACGTATTTTGTTATGAGCCTTAAGAAATAGATGAAACAGTATTTGTGCTTTAGGAATTTCGAAGGAAATTCGAAACGCCCATTCTTCGTGGTCAAGATGCTGGAGCTTCAGATTCTGAGCGGAAACTCGCTCAAGAACGTCTGAATGAGTTAGTAACTGTAGTAAATAAATGTCTAATTCGAAGAACGAGTGCTCTGTTGTCAAAATATTTGCCAGTAAAGCACGAGCTTGTCGTTTGTGTAAAGATGGGACAGCTTCAAACCGATTTATACAACAGTTTTATAAGAAGTGATAGTATAAAAAGGTCTATGCAAGGTACAATGAAACGTATTCATAATAAAAAAAATATTCATTATCCTGACTGATGGAAAACATTAATTATATTGATTCAGAAAAAGAAAACGCATCTGACAAGAAAGGAAGTCTCTCGGCCCTATCGGCGATAACCCTTCTAAAGAAGTTATGCAATCATCCAGACTTGGTTTATGATAAAATAACACAGGGCTCTGAAGGTTTTGAAGAAGCAGCTAAACTCCTGCCTTCAAGTTATAGTACAAAGTAAAACGAATCCTTTGAATTTAAAAAGAGAACAATCCAAAAGAATCTATTCGTCTTATTAAATATTTCTTTTATTTTCTCAGGGAAGTCATGCCTGCTCTGTCGGGTAAACTCATGGTCCTAGACTGCTTGCTTGCTTCAGTGAAATCAACGACTACGGATAAAATCGTCCTGGTCTCAAATTATACTCAGACGCTGGATCTTTTTGAAAAACTCTGCCGTAAGCGCGGCTATCGATACGTGCGATTAGACGGTACAATGACAATAAAGAAACGTGCGAAGGTCGTGGACAATTTCAACGATCCCAACAGCGGCGACTTCATCTTCATGTTGAGTTCAAAAGCTGGTGGCTGTGGTCTCAATCTAATTGGTGCTAATAGATTAGTAATGTTTGATCCCGATTGGAATCCTGCCAACGATGATCAGGCTATGGCTAGAGTCTGGCGAGATGGTCAGAAGAAACCATGCTTTGTCTACCGACTTCTGTCTGTAAGTTTTAAAGTGTACTTGACCTTGGTCTATGAACGTCCCAATTCACTATTAATTTTTCTGACATTTTTTTATTCCGTTAAATAGACTGGGACCATCGAAGAGAAGATATTTCAAAGACAAGCGCATAAGAAAGCACTAAGTTCTACTGTCGTTGATCAGGAAGACGATGTTGCTAGGCATTTCACTTTGAATGACCTTCGTGACCTCTTTAGTCTTGAAGAAAATACGATTTCTGATACCCATGCAAAGTTAGTCATTTCCTTCATCTGTTCTTGGCTAAGTAATGCAGTGATGATACATGATTTTATAATTGATAGGTTCAAGTGTAAGAGATGCGTTAATGGGGTAGAGGTGAAGGTTCCACCTGAGAATACTGATTGTAATTCTGATTTATCTGACTGGAGACACGCTCACAATCCACGCACTCTGCCAGATTTATCATTGAGACAATGTTGGTCTAGTGGAATCTCATTCGTGTTTCATCACAGATCACACGAGCAAGTGAAATGAAAATTTTAGGTGAGTGTAAGTAAGTATATCATTTTCATTCAGTGTATCATAAGTGATTTCCATACTTTTTACTTGCACGTATTCTTTGATCTTTGAACTTTGTTCTCTGCTTTTTGGAATATGAACTAAATTTATGCTTAAGATTATGCATCATCGGCACCTTTAGACTTCTCTTATATCTATCAATGTATTTACGTCTTCTTGAAACTCTTGTAGTATCCTTGCTCTTTTGATGTTTGGAAGTTTTCATATTTTCTTTGAAGTTCTTCTGCAGCTTCTTTTTATTAGTACTGCTCTTCGGGAATTTGGATTTTTCGAGAATCCTCTCCTTTCTACCGTTCCGTCTGACCAGAGTGATCTCTCTTGGGGTTACAGATTTCTTGGATAAATTTCCAGTTTCCAATGGTTTTTCTGTGAGCGAAATATTTTGGCGAAACTGTTCCTCGATCCCCTTAAGGAGTTTCTCAATTTCGACCAGCAGTCTTTCTGTGGTAGAAGGAGTTCTGTTTCTTCTCCTCATGATTTCGTTTTTAGTTATATCGTCGTCGTCTTTGACTTTGTTGCTGTTCATCGATGAGAAGACATTCGCCTCTGTCGTTTCTGATTTGAACATACGATTTATGGAATTTTCTATTGGATGTAGATCAACTGTGTCCTGCTGTGACAAGCTAAGCATTCCATGTTCTTCGCGGTGAAGTTCCTTGTGTAATGGACCTGGTGAGACTTCCTCTAGATTAAATTCTTCAAGGCTGCCGACGAAGGCTAGCATCCGAGAATCGTCTGTAATGTCGCTTAAATTTTTTCGAATTCTTGAAAACTCAAAGGGCGAGAGGGATCCTCTGGAACCTGAATCTTCCTGCTCCTCTTCTTCATCTACCCCATCTTCACTCTCGTTTGCTTCGTCATGATCCGGGTTAGAAGCATCGTGCACAGAGAAATGTGACACCCCATCCTCAGGAACAGTTACAACTGACTCTATACTGCCCTAAAACAAGGTAATAGACTAAAGGATTAAGGAAATTCTGGATTTCATTAAAATTCCGAACATTACCTTAGTGGCAGACATTAAATTAGCTGTTGTTGTCTCGGAGGATTCATCTAAATCGTGTTCCTCATTCTCAAGATGATTCACGCTCTCTACATGCTTTTTCCTTATAATCCTTTTGATGTAAAATGTACCATGTTTCATTTTATCGTACATTGAAGACATATCCTGTATCTCATCTTGTAACTGACGTTTCTTCCTTGAAATTTGAACCAGTACTCGAATTGGCTTTATTTGTTTTGATAAGGTACCATTTGTAGTACAGGTACTAAATCCTTTAAGAGATTTGCAATGAAGTTCGGACTTGAATTTCCTATGTGAATTTAAATCACTTGGGACGATAGTACCGACTTTATCCTTATTGTCTTGATGAAGGTATGAAGTACGAACGGATGTACCATTTTCCACAGTTTTGTTATGTGCCTCAGGAACTTTGACTTTTAACTGTACAGTAAGTACTCTGCGGTGTGCCTTCTCTTTGCCAGGATCTTCTACATTTTCTTTGCTTATGTCTTGAGAAACTGCAGCTTTGACATGGCGGGATTTCATACTGGTATTTGAGTTTTGGAATTGAATCTTCTCATCGATAACATGAGGAATAGGTTCTTTGTTAGATTGACTTCTAATGGACTTTGCAAAGGAGATGATATTGTTCTTAGTCTTAAGAGGCTGAGGTTGGTGAGGATCTTTAAAAAAATTCCATTTATCTTCTATCTTTGGAAGGACCTCTGAGACGCCATTGTGACCACGATGAAGAAGCTTCTCACGATTTTTCTCTAGAATTTCCATAAGTCTGAAAACATCCTTATGAAACTTTTGGCGGGACAACCAACTATATTTTGTCTGATCTTTACTCCTGTCGATTTTTCTGAACTCATTATCAATTTGTCCTATTATGGATTCCAGGATTGGCTTCAGGACCTCGTTGATGTCTTCTTTGGGCTTCCCTGTACTCAGCTGGCGCATCTTGCCCTGTTCAAGAGTCTTAGTCCACTTGGTAAATTGGTCCGTCAAGGTGTTACCTTCTTGGAAGGATCTCACCGTCTTGGCGAGTTCCTGAGTCCCAAAGGAATTGTAGAGATTCAACCGAGATTTTTCATCATGGACCAGATGTTCCCTGTTCTTGGAAGAGTCCATCAATATATAATAAAGTGTTATTTAGATTCCAGTTACGAATTGAATATTATAAATAAGAATCAAAATGAAAATGGCTGTGTACTGAATAACTTTTTCAATAAAATTATTCTTTAAAAAAGATACTGAGATCTTTATCTATCTCAAATGGAGGAATACTACACTTACGCGCTTCTTGAAGACACAACACCCAGGTAGACGAGGACCCCTAACCATTGGAAGATCAATTTCTCGAAGTTGATTTGTAGAAGCATTTCGACGTACTAAGCGTAAAGGAATCATCGAAAACCCGTAAAGAGAATTGCAAAATTACAAAAGTGCATATCGCTTTGTATGTCGACTACGATTTTTCCAGGAATAACAATTACTGCTCCAAAATCTGAGAAATCGCTTTAAGCATTTTTAAAAGCGTTAATTAATCCGCCGTTAAATCAACTCCTTTCATTACTCCATTCGCAATATTTGCCATAAGCAAATCGCCTTTACCGGGATACTATAAACTATTTAATTACTAAGTCATGTTGCTCCAAAAATTTCTTTCCACAAAAATACCTATAAATAATAATAAAGTAGCTTAGTCTTTTCGAATTGCTCGTCCTGAATTCTTATTCTAAAAGTTAAGTGAAATGGAAATCAGATAAAGATCAAACACCTCTCAAATGCTTTATCAAGACTTTATTCTACATAAGTTCTCAACTGTTCAACAAACAGAAACCTGATGTATCAAAATGGCTTTCCTAAGGCACATATGTACTAAATATAGCCGAATATCTTAATTATGCATAATATTATCTCACAAGAGAATCAAAAAGATCATAAAGTCTTTAAGGAGTGTCAAGTGAATGTACAATATATTCAACTTAGCAATGCTCTGATGGATGCTCTATGCTTTCCGAATGGTTTCAACATTTATTACAGACGCTATCGACTCGATTCTACTTTTAAAAATAGGTCGTATCGTCATACAAGAGTATAAATGATGTGAAACTATTGACACACGTTGATCACGCCTTTCTGGTGTACAGAAAAACGAATGCTCTACACTGACTTTTCGAACGCTTATTATGATTTAATGAGAAAGAAAAGAAACATACTAAATTTATCAACGGCCTCCAACCTGAAGAATATTTTAGAGAATATCTTTGATTCCAATTATTAGGTAGATAAAAGTTGTTCGCAAACGAAAATAAACCGTTATTTTCTCAGAATACATTTTTTTAAAATATTCCCTACTCTCGTTTGGAGTAAGGCCAAACTACATGGAGGTCCGTTAGAATAATCAAGGTCAGAAGTATCGAATGAGATGAATTATTTTCAGGCATGAATCGAATAGCATGAAGCTGATATTGCAGATCAACCAAAGATCTCAGAAATAATAGGATCTTCTGTAAACGGTTGATACTACGGGAGATTCGTCACGTTGCCAATAAATAAACCGGTCGAATGTTTTTAGACTAGTTACTATACAAGGGTGAAATCGTAGGCGAATTCCGTTCAACCTCGACCGTTGCAGGAATTCTGGTTAAAGCGGTCATCGGGTGGGGATAAGTAAATTAGGAGAGGGGATAGAAAATATGGGTGAGGGCGAATCACGTGATATAAATCTCGCAGCGTGATTGGTTGTCTGCGATCCACTCCATAACCCCCACCGGAATCCGGGGACGCCAGCTCGGAAGCTCAGCTCCGGGCCGCCGCTCAGAATAGTTCCAGATGTGGCCATGTTTAGTTAATCTTTGAAGTTCCGCTTATATCAATTCGCAATTTTACACACTGCATCTCTACATTATTGCTGAACACTATTGTAATCCGCCTCTGCCTGCCGAGTCGTACTCTCCGCTGCCTGCGACTATCCTCGCCTATATACTCATTGCCGTAAAAGACGAGAGCATAACTTACCGCGCGGAGAACAAGAGTAAGAGACAAAAGGGAGACGGACATCTTCGAGTCAAAGAAAAAATAATAATTAACAAGTAGTAAGGTAGCGTGAGAGAGAAGTTCGAGTATCGATCGATCTGTCAGGTCGCGCTCTCTCGGTATCCGCATGAAAGTAGTTAAAAAGAAATCAAAATTAAGGGAAAAAACGAGGTCACGCTAAAGCATACGAAAAATAAACGCGATCCGCGCCATTGTCGACGTACGTTGTGAGCATAAAGTTTCAAATATATATAATCGCTCTCTCTCTGATGTCGTGTCTCGTCCATTCGATTAATCCGTTCGTTCATACGTTCGTCGGTATTTCCTACGTAAGAAGAGAAATTGAAAAAGAGATAACGTAATCGTTTATCACGTGTTTTTCTTGTCTCACGCGACACGCCCAACGAAGGTATATCTCGTGTAGTTCGCAGTTTTCCCGCTGAGGAAGAAAGGCGCACGTTTTCGGCTCTGTTTCCCTCATTAGTACATGTACATACTCACACACACACATCGACACAGAACTCATCACTTCCGGTTTACGCACCAATTACGTCCTTTATTCTATTTACGAATAGAGTAAATCACAATTATATCCCCACCATTGCCATATCCCCTCTAATATCTTTCCCCACCCAAGGACAAACGATTGATGCGACATCTGTCGACCAATCAGAATTCCTCGTTTCTCCTGCATCCAATTCTTTTAGACTTTACAAATCACGTTGAACGATGGTACAAGGACGCCGGTTGTATAGACGCACCACCACGTAGTACACAAAGGGACGCCGTGAAACGCTAACATGACTGCTGTACGCGACGCTTGACTAATACACGAACATATTGTACAGGAAAAACAGGTTACAGAGAGAGAGAGAGAGAGACACGGGCGTGTATATATGTGCACGCATATATATATACGTTTAGAGAGAAGCAGAGAGAAGACGGCGGCCATTGCGCGATATGCCACGTCAGGCAGAATGACGTTGCCGTAGCGAGAAGCAGGACGTAAAATATTTGACGAAAATTTCTCTTCTTGTCGAAGGAACATAGAAAAAAGGAACGCGATATACCTAATACAGTGAACACAGAAGGAAATATCGACCAGGAATCGAGAGTGAATATATATATATATATACATGCATATATATAGAGAAAAGAGGGGTCGAGCACGATAAAAAGGGAGAGGCGAGTTATCGAGTCAACGACGAATTGACAAGAAATATTGCGAGTAATTTAGTTCTCAACGGAAGAGAGACATTTACTAATTGGGATTAAAAGATCGTGATTCGAGTCCTTGTTTTGAGAATTTAAAGACGCTCCAAATATTAGGAACCGAGAGAGTGAGAAGAGGAGGAGATATCCTTGAGAGAAGCATCTGGCATTTTATATCAGACGAGAAATCTCTCGATACCTCACTACTCCCCGTTTCTGTTAATTGTCTTCCTTGTATAAGCTGCCTCCTTGAATTTTCTTCTTTTTTTTCTTCTCTTAACTAAAGGAAACCCCGGGGACACAAACAAATCGTGATTATTTGTATACGTGGGCCTAAGATACTGGAGGAGACATCGTTTTCTAAATGTTCGATTTCTCGCGTCACGTTATTACACCCTGCTACGGCATCATCGTTGCGATCGATACTACGATCCCGCCGTTGGAACCTCATCCTCGTCGGCATTGCTGCCACGTCGTCATCTTTAACAATAGTGTCTTATCTGGATCCGTTGACGCGCTTCGTATCACGTACGGCTGGCCAAAAAGGGCTGTTGTTACCAAACGATAAAAGACACGAGCCGGCGTGTATATAGAGCGAGAGAAAGAGAGAGAGAGAGACGTACATGCAGGCGGCATAGAGAGGGAGAGACAGGCAGACAGGCTGGCGCGTGCTCTACTTTGTTGCGGGCTGCTGCTACGCATTTAAAAAGCACGCCGGCACGCACGCATTGACACGCAATTCACACTGAAAATACAGAGAGCCATGGCACTCGAGAGTGTTAACGCGGCCGAGACTCTAATTCAAAGGTTTGCCTCTCATTTTTAATTCCACAAACAAAACAAGAGAAGATTATGTCGGGCGAGAACATTTGTCAAAGATTTATTGACGGATTTGTTTCCATGTAGTTTTGAAAAAGAATACGTATAGTATGGATATACCTAATAATTTGACTCTTAAATTTTTTTTAAACATTGCTACTATTGTCCTTTGTCCTTGATTGGGCAAATAAGGACTTCATTCTGATATAATAAAGGTACTACGCGATTCGTACACTGACTCTTTCAACTATTTCATTTCTCTTTTCTGTCACTTCTTTGCCATGTCAATGATTTTTCATAAAATTATACGTTTATCTTTATAGCAGAATTTGGGTTTTGTCTTTTGGGATCGCTAGTATTTACATTGTTTCTTTTGGTTTTCACGATAAACCATCATTCTCCTTGCATGACTCTATCTTTATCATATCTCTTGTAATTTTTCTCTGGAATTAATCGTGAAATTGTCGTTAAGTATTACGTTTATCGCGGTTGCTCGGAGTTACATCAAAATGACTCATGGCTGTTACTCTATCTATACATATGTATGGACGTAGCAGCCAGCTGCGTTCGACGCCATTTTCCTGTTAACGACGACAATCTACGCTAACTGAACAATGGAAAATATCCATCGCTTTTTTTTTCTTATGATCGCTCCCGTTATGCTGTTCGTTAAAGTTTCTATCGAAAGAAAAAGAAATAGACTAACACAGTCCTTTTTTTATATTATTCTCGCCCGAACATTTTTTTCTCACTCCCAAGGACATCTGCCAAGAACCAAAAAGGAATGTGGGAATCTCAAGGAATGTCTATGTGAAAAAAATTACACAATATCCTTTTTTTATTAATGCATAAAATTCGGTCTCTAGCATAGTCACGTATATACTGAATTATTTACGTAGAAGGTGTGGGTCTGTATATGTGGTTATACTATTGCATAATAATGTAGTCCAGTGTTTACCAAGCAATGAGACGTAACATACATATGTATATGTACGTATGTACAGATACATACCAATGTGTAATGGAGTTATGAAGGATCTAAAATTGACAATTTAATATTGAAAAAGAGTGATGCACCCTTGCAAATGATAAAATTGATGATAATGATGATGCCAATGTTTGATGATTATGATGATGATTATTATGATGATGATGATGATGATGATGATGATAATGATGATGATGGCCCGATTGGTAAGGTAAATCCAATCTAATTTCTTTTCTTTCTTTCCTTTAGAAGACGCGAATTACGAAAGACACCGTTTTCCGGGTCCGGGATTCTTCTCTGCTTTTACTTCGGCATCAACTTCATATTGTTTTATTGCTCTTTTAGCTGACGTTCTCTTGTCTTATTGCCAATCATAATGCTTTGACCTTTATGGATCTTAGTTAATAATTTCTTTCTTTTCTCTTTATTTGCATCTGTCTCTTTCAATTAATTATTTAATTTGCCTGCATCTCCATTTCACTCTGGACTGGGAATATCGTCTTCATACTAATGGGATTCATTTTAATACGGTGGATGGATAGTCGTTATTTTGATATTATGTTACGTTACGTTGTATAATGTATTTATAGCTTTGCTTTCTCTTGGGTGATGGGAGAATCTAGTGCGCGTTACTTTAACATTCTGTGTAAATTGTTTTATCATAGCGTGTTATTGCAATACGTTTTGTATTCTCTTTTTATTCGCATATTGATCGGCTCTCCTCACTTGCATGATGACTATTAACTTGCCGCGGAATTTTTTTTGACCGGGGTCGACGTTTTTGGTTGGGTTAGCAGCTTCTGACGCAACTGATTGTAGACAATACTGGTTATATAGTAGAATATTATTTTAACAGCCTTACTTGAAATTCGTTAGTATTCTTCGTAGTAGTTATTTATTCATTGTGTTTACTATTATTTATTGTTTCATATTCTAGATGTTATTGATAGACAGTCTTAGAAGAGCATATTGAATTATTTTTTTGATCATTTAATACTCTATAATTTTGTTAAAGGGGATATTTCATAGGTATTATCATCAGCGTGTATTATTTGCTGTGTTTATTCTTTATATGAATATTTTTTTCTGTCCCTGAGAACTGTCTTGTTTCTTATTTCGATAAGAATCTGATTTACAGAGGTCAATTCTTCATGATTTAGCCAATAGAGACCTTTTGTCTCTGTTTCTTTTTAGATTAGGTCTGCAGAATGCTCCATTGATCCTGTGGCAGATGGTCCTTTTTTACAGGATTCGCCAAAAAATAAGAGTCCTGAAAAAGGACTTTAATCAATGCGACAGAATCCTATGAGCTGAAATTATGATATGACAGTAAAAATGAATGCCTTAAAGGGAGAGATACCATGCTGAAGGAAGCAATGCGTATCATCCTAAAAATGATACTTTTATGATACCATTCAAGGTCCTCATCATCAGAATCAATCAAGAGGACAGTCCCAAGTTGGGATAATCCTCAAATACTATTTCCAAAAAAATGTTTGCGATAGTCATTTTTCTTGGCAACTGTCCTTGGTATTACTGTCCTTGGGAGAATAAATTCCAGGATGAATTGGCAATAGAGCCAGAGTAAAATATATTTTTGAAAAATATAAAATATGGAGTCATATGTTTGTATTACTATGATAAGTGAATGCACGTTTTCCTGTACTGACAAATATGCCAGTAAGGAATAGTTCTCTGTAGTTATAATGAAATAGTGTTAGAGCAAAGTATAGGTTTAAACAAATTTTGTTTAATTCTCTAGTAATAACGATGAGGACTTGGAAGATGGAGAAATCCCCTCCGATGAGGATGATGAACCAATACCTGTGGCAGCTCCTCCGAAGCCTGTCCAGGAACCTCCAAAGCCAATATCAAAACATGAGTCGTCGAAGAGCAAGACCTTTGACAGTAAATTTAATAAGAACAAGAAGCAATCCGTTCAAGGAAGTGGTGGTAAGACGGATCGTTTCACCAAATACAAGAATCCATCTGAGGACTGGGCAGGAGATGTTGAGAAGGCGATAAGAGCTGCCCTTGAAGAAGACAAAGTCAAGAATCAAGAAAACAAATCCAAGAACAAGAATAGCAGGAACAAAAATCGTAAGAGGATACGTGATGACAAGGATGATGACCGTGTCAAAGAGCAAAAAGTATATATAGATTGTTACAGCATCCTTTTTAATACCCACAGATTCTAAATTGCATTGTATCTTATTTACAGAAAAGGAAGTTCAGTGACGACGAAGATGTCAATGAGGATGACGACGAGATGCTCTTCGTCAGAGGAGCTTCTCCCATTAGGAAAGATTCCAGAGAAAATAGTACACCACCCAGAAGAAACAATGACCACGACAATTTTGACAGCAATTCCGATTACGATGATCGACCTGGTCTGAACAGACATCGCGAGAACGAGAATAAACGTGGCGGTGGACGCGGTGGAGGTAGTTGAAAGCTTCCTTAAGGAAATCCTTAGTGTTATAATTATCAAAACTCCAAGGGGCTCTATTCATTTCAGGTCGACGTGGTGGAAAGAATGATCGCGGTGGAAAAAACAAGGGTAGAGGTCAAATGAGAAACGAGCGTAATGGACGTAGAAATCAAGGAAATGATCATGGACAGGATCCTGATGCAATATGCCTGTATTACATGCAAGGAAAGTGTCATCGAGGAGATGATTGTCCATTTTCACACAATGCACTTCCACCGAGGAAAATGGAACTGTGCAAGTTTTACTTAATGGACTGTTGTGCAAAGAGAGACAAGTGTCTTTATATGCACCATGACTTTCCATGCAAATTCTTCCACACCGGACTCAAATGTAATCAAGGAGAGAATTGCAAGTTCTCTCATGAACCTCTGAATGAGCAGGTTAAAGGTATCCTACTGAAGCATTTAGAAACTGCTCCAAAGGAGATACTTGGTGATTTTCCAAGACTGAGTCGCGAAGGTGCTATGCTTATGATCAATAACACAGCCAGAAGTCTTGCTCAGGGTCAGGACGTAGGGAATCAAAAGATTCCCAGTTTGTTCGAGCTAAATTTATCCGCTCCTGGCAACGGTAGCAGAACTGACAGCAAGGATGATGAAGGTTAGTAATTTGTTGTCTTTTGTTAGCGACGTTTTTCTAATGTTTTCTATCGTGAAGCAAGGTTAATTTGATCTTTATTGTTTATTTCAAAGGATCTGAAAGTTCGGCGAGTCCTACTCAAAAAACCAACTCAAACAAGGATCGAAAACCTTCTGGAAAGAAGACTCGCTGGGGATCTGATGAGGATAGAGTTCCTTATGAGCAGATTATGCTACTCCAATCTGCCAGTCAACTTGGTCTTCAACTTCCTAACGCCGCTCTGGGTTTGGTGGTTCAGCAACAACTTCAAAAGCAACTTCTACAGCAGAGGATTGCCAATATGGGATTTTATAAAGAATCCGGACAGAATGCTGGCGATGGCAACAAAAATAGGGTCAAGGATAAGGAAGACTTTACTAAAGATGTTGAGGAGGACGAGATTCTTGCCCAAGTGAGGGAGAATATTGTACGTAACTAATTTTCTGTTTTTAATCACATCTGTGAATTATGCTGTTTCTAATGAGAATTACTCCATCAGGCAAAAATCAAAGAAGCATCTTCAGAGACTTCTAAGGACATCGACTTGAGACAATTACTCGCAAGTGCGGTAAAACATCCCCATGTCGTTAGTATAGCGGACGAAGTTGCGAGTCTGGCCAAGACAAAACTCGATGAGGAGAGTGACAAGGATGAAGAAGCTGACCTGGTTATCGAGATGCCAGTAGAAGACCACGATAAAGATAAGGAACCAGGAAAGACAGATGGTAAGCGTCTTGTATGAGTTAGCTATCCTCTGAACAATATTTATACGATGGAATCTTATAGTGTAATGGAAAAAAATTTTGCTCGTTTGATTTTTCAGATACACCTGTGCAGAATGCTACCGAAGAAATACCATCGCATCTTCCCAAGAAGGTTCAGGAGCTATTTATGCGTATCCAGCAGCAGCAACGAGCTGCTCAGGACAGTTTTAAGAATCTAGATGATGAGTCTGACAAGGCGGACACACAACCTCAGGAAGATTGGTACTCGGACGATGATGACGATGAAGATGACGATGATGATGATGCAGGAAACTTGACGATAGTGCTCAAAGATGTGCCAAAGGAGGAAGGTGATCAGGAAGAAGAAAAGGAGGTTGTTGATGTACCCGAACCTGCTCTACCTCCAGCAATTCCTCAGCCCGCAGTGATAGTGGACAAACTCGGCGACCTGAGTAAAATTGATATTAGTGCTGAGGTGACAAAGCTCTTATCATCGATAAAGGCACAGAGTTCAGGCAATGGGAAATCAGGAGGAAGTTCGAAAGCTGAATCCTCTCAAGGAAAAACGAAGTTCGACCAGGATTACTCCACCTCGAGTAAGATGGTGGAAGATTATGAGCCTGAAGCGAAGATGTCCAAAGTGGAGGATCTGACGGCGAGTCCCAGATCATCACCTGGACCTAGTGCAAGTACGATACCGGTGTCTAGAGATCCCAGGATGTCCAGGGACCCTAGACAAAGAAGAGACGAACAGAAACCTAGTAGTCCGAACAGAGTCGAGGCGAAGAAGGAGACGAACAGGACGATGAGAATAGAGAATAGTATCTACAGTTCCGGCATAACTTCACTAGACGGTAATTTAGATACTGATCTACGGTCAAGAAGTGATCAGGATCATCGCCGCAAGGACATGGATCTTCGTCAACGCTTCACGGACTTTGGCGATACTGATCTCAGGGTAGTTGGTGGTACATTCACGGAATCGTCTACTAGGTCGGACGTGGATCTTCGTCAGATGCTCAGCTTACCTTTTAAGCCTGCACCAAGTCACATGCCCTGCACTGAGATAGATGCTAGTATCAGTTCGCATCCTGCCATAACGTTCAAGGTCTATGTGGTAGACATTCCTCGACCTGACTACACAGGACTCAAGTTGACCAAGAACGATCCCCAGGTGAAGTATGATCCTCGACTAAGGAAGATCTTTAGACTGTCTAAGTCGGATTTGGCAGACTCACCAATGTCGCCACCACCTGTTAAGCCAGATACTCCAAAATCTCCACCTCAGGTTAGATCTGATCCAAGAAGAAAAGCTTTGGAGGCAGCAGCACAGTCATCTCCAAGTTCAAATGTATCAAATATGCAAAGCGGTCCAATGCAGCAGCCTCCATCTGATATGAATAATATGGGAATGGGACCGCAGGGTATGCCCGGACCCCAGGGAATGCCTATGTCTATGGGCCCCAATCCAATGTTGGGAAATATGGGTCCAATGGGACCTATGATGGGTGGAATGGGTCCAAACGGACCATTAATGAGTGGGCCAATGGCGCCACCTAATATGCCACCTATGGGAATGCAAGGTATGCAAGGGATTCCTAATATGGGACCAGGAATGGGTCCTAACGGACCTATGATGCCCCAGAATCAAATGGCATACGATCCGAGATTCAATGCTCAGCGTAACAACGGTGCAGGATTATTAGGTCCTGTTCCAGGAATAGGATTTGGTCCGGATGTGGGACCTTCCTACGATGGTCCCAATTATGGTCCTGGCCCTGGACCCGGTCCAGGTCCTGGTCCGGGTCCCGGCCCTGGTGGACCTGGAAACTTTGGCCCTGGAAACTATGGTCCTGGACCTGGACCTGGTCCTGGTCCTGGTCCAAACGATCCTGGAATGATGGGATTTGGACCCAATGGACCCAATCCTCCCAATTTTAGCGGAAACGGGCCCGAGTGGAATAACGGGAATCAAAATCAAACCAGACGTGGTGGTAGAGTCAGAAGAAGAAATAGGAACAGGACTAATGTAGGCACTAATAATCGTGCCAACAGGTCTCCCTAGAGACGGTACTCCTCGTCCTAGTTCTCCATTAAAAGATCAAGGACTCAGTGCGGCTAATCTATTTAAAGTGCTCAGTGCTCAGTGCTCCAGTACACGAGGAACACAGACTTCTTCCATTAACGAGACAAGATGAGGGAACATGCGTTCTCGCGCCATTAGATTTATCAAGATCTGGATTTCATGTTCCATGGTTTCTACATATAATAATATGTGCATCTCAGACGCACCCATGAGATTTTGCAGCAGCACTCCAGTGATGATTTAAAAAAAAAAGACTTATTCGAATGGCGAATCTTTTTACGTGAGATATAAATATTATACATGGCTGTATATAGTTTATTTTTATTTTTCTCTTCTGTGGGCATGCTCAAGAGACACCATAATAGTGAAGACGAGAAAATTTATATAGTGGATCTTTGAATCATCCATTCAGATTAATTCTTTATTATCTTTAATATACGTTATTCTTTCATTTGAGTTTCTTCAAGTCTTCCAGTGTACATAGGTATATAGGTACTGCTTATTGTATTATTATAGGTGAATCTACAGCGTCAAGTGGTTTATTGTATTATCAATAATGTATCAAGCATGGGGAATTGGGTCTTCTGGCTGTACAGAATTATCCTTTACATAACATGCTAGTGTTGTTCCTTTGATTTACGAAAATACTAGTGCGAACGCGCTGGAAACTTTTTTATAACACTCTTCCTGATTAACACCAGAGTCACCTGATCCATGTTTAACCATGTAATAATGTGCCTCGACAAGCTCGAGGAGGCAAATGTTTTTGTTTTTGAGAATAACGATTTTTCAATTATCCAATCAGGGAGACGATTAGCATCTTCCTCATAAATTGTTTATTTGTTCATTCATTGGAACTGCTCTGGCTCCAATGGATTTTGAAAGCATATGTAGTTCATTATCTTCCTGATTAAGTTACACAGCTATGATCACTATTATTATTAATTCAACCAATATTGATAACTTTATGCAAGAAGAATAATTTGTATAATAAAAAAAATTTACTACGATAGTAATTCTTGACTATGCAATCAAATTTATCGCGAAATAATAGTTTCAGGTTACCTTAATGGCATGATGTTAAAAGAGAAAAACCTCAATTTTTTAAGCTGGTTCACATAAACTATTACACATTGTGCAATATAGATAGTGTGAATTAGCAAATATTTATTTTAATGTATTACAGAACTTAAGGGATCTGCTCTAATTGTAGACAAATCCAGTCTGGTGTCCATTTCATCATCCAGTTCTCCGACGATTGCCCTGAAAGTGAAACAAAGAATTTTGGTAACTTGGAACACTGAATTAATTCTGTATGTTTTCTCTTACACGTTGTCACCACGAATTATATGTAGACCTAAGACTACTTGTTCAACGCCTTGGGTGGTACTGTAGACTCGTTCATGAGACTCATCAAGAATCAAATTAATTGTTTGATCAAACCCTTTTAAAGTACCCTGTGAAATTATAATACTCTGTTAGTGTTTAAGTTTCTCAAAAACTAGGAATTACTATTATTATTTATGCTCACTATAAAATTCCGTCCATCAGATGTGATGATTGAGACAGTATCTTAGGTAATAAAATATTAAGGAAATTATAACCTTAATAATAAGAAAGTATCCATTTTATTACGTATATTTTTATATTAAAAAGGATACGATTGACGTAACTTTCCAATCCTGATGCCATTATTTGTACACGAGAGCGTAAATATATTATTAATATATGCAATACAATAAAAAGCTTCGTTCTTTTAACAATTTCCCTGTGAAACGTTCATGCAATGCAAAGTTTCTCTAATTTCTGCTTCGGAATCTTTGTTTTGACGGCTGCTACAGCGTCTACGCTATTGCATAATGCATACAAAGCAGAGATGAGTAGGAAGATGCACAACGCTACGGTTTTAGGCGATTCTAAAATCATGGCGCTAAATCGTAGCGGCGAGTCTGGAAATAGAATTTTGTGATCATTGCCTCCGTCGACAATGCCTCAGTTTCCACAGTGCAGAGTTTACACAAAGTTTAGAGACCTCATTGGTCAATTCCATACAACTCCTATAAGTGATTGGTTAACTCTGTTTGAACTCTGCACGGTGGAAACTAAGCCAATGCGAATCCGGTCGTAGCCCAGCTAAACGTGAACACGACGCGTAGCTCGGCGGGCAGAGGTTCTCTGCTACTCACCGTTGGTTCCCAAAGCAACCCTTAGAACGAGACCGGAAACTATGAAACTTCTCAAGAACTATTGAAAAAGCCTATTGTTGAAATATTTTTAAGAAATTTTTAAGAAAAGTGTAGTGTCAACTTGATACCCGTGTAGCACCTCAATTTTTACTAAATATTATTGGATCTTGATTTACTTTCAAAATTTATTCAAAATATAAAATTGACACTAAATCAAAATCTTGCAGAATATACGGAGTAGATAAAAATTGAATTGAAATTGTAGAATATCGAAAATAAATTACGTTCAAATTCAAATATTAATAAATTAGATGTTTGGCACATTAAAATAATTAATTAAATCAATAAAGTAAAATATTAACAGTTAGAAATAGGAAATTCTGGCCAAGCATATTTAGAAGTACTGGAAGTTGCCCAAAATTGTGTGCGCGCAAATTCATCGCGCAAGATTGGGGGGAGCGCTCGAGACAATGCCCGGACCCAGAGCGTTCATTCGTCCTCGAGCCGGTCTCCTACTCGTATCCATTTCCAACCTTCTTCTATTTCTATATTTATTTCTTCTTTAGGTCCTTATTTCTTTATATTTCATTCTTTACTTTCTTGATTTATCTCTTTCTTTATTTCTTCTCTACTTTTATACCCCTATTTCTTACTTTTCTACTTCTTAACTTCTTTATTTCTATCCTCCCTTCTGTCTTCCCGTTTCACTCTGTTCCCTCTCACTTTCCATTGGGCTTGTTTTTCTTGTCCTATTTCTTTGGTCTGGTCGAGCATAGTCATCGAGTAGTCATACAAGGGTAGTACCCCTGTTAGAGTAGCTACACATATAGACTATGGTGTCGGGGGTTGCCCTTCCGCCTCGTCCGTTAAACTTGCTCAGTGTGTCGGGACCAAGTTGTGGCCGCAACAGGGCCTTATGGGTCTCCCCAAGGGGGCCTTGAGCCTTCTTAGGATATTTACGGCCATGGTCTTTCGTATAGTGAATCTACCCAGGTGTCTAGCTCTCGCGTATTTAGTATAATTTGTTTGCTTTGCTAAAAACGCTCCAGCATGTCGTTTACCCTTGAGTAAACGTTTACTTGTGCTTGTGCTTTTGGGTCGGCTTTACTTGGCGTAGGTGCGGGTGCTATTGAGCACCTGCTAGTCTAAAGTCAACCTCTGTCGGAGACATTTTGCGCGGGGATCAATGGCTGACGGGGTTCGCCGCGGGCGGCGGACGCGGTCCCTTACGTCTAATCCATTGAGCTTGCTCGGTGGGAAGGGATGGAGGTTGTAGCGTCAAATGTCGTCCTTCGGGACGTCCTGACGGTGCTCGTAAGGGCGCCGACGGGTGCTACGCCCGTGGTCTTTCGTTGCGGTGAATCCTTGATTACGGGTAGACCTTTTGCGTTTAACTTACCTTACCTTACTCCTTTTGCGTTTTCCTTGTCCCTCGACCCGACTTCCATTCCTTCCTGAGGTTTTTATCTCCTAGTCCTGTGCGCTACAGCCGCAGGACTCACGGTTTTCCCAATAAAAAAAAAACACGGTCCTCTATGAGGCCTCGGAGAGGTCGTTGCTCCTTTGTGGCGAGGCAGGACCTCATGGAAATGGGCGAGGAGGGGCCCATTTCGCTCCTTTATACTTCCCACTTTTCCTACTTTTTCCACTGTCCTCTTTTCTCGCTCCTCCAGAATAATCTGATCGTCATGCATACGTTTTACGCATTTTCATCTCCCCTTGTTCCCTCAATCCTTACCACCTTTCTTCTTCACTCATTCTTTTTAACAATCTTCCTCTTTTTCCCTTCAACAACATGTTTCCTAGCTGCTGCCACCAAATGTTTCTACACTATTTCCGAATCTCCTATTCCTTCCTATGTCTTCATCACTCTCCTCATAGTATATCCTTCAAAACTAAGTTGTTAAAAAGTCCTTTGGAAAAGGAAAGGTCCAAAGTGGTAGCGCATATAAAATGCCACACGTACATTATACTACAGTGATATATTTCAAATATATCTTTAATGGCATCGTTATTACTAATCTTTCGCAGGCTATAAATGTACAACTGTACTTCATATACTGTATTATTATTGTATTTGCCGAATAAATTATCTTTAAACACTTATACGTTGATATTCTTTTGCCATCTGCGACTATCCCAGAGTACGAATGAGTTCTGTCTCTTTCTTACTCTCCTCCGTCCTAGCAGCGTTCTTCTCCTCCTCCTCCTCCCTGATGCTTCAACATCCGTTTTTAGCTGTACTCCATTTTCTTTGCAATTATTACCATTCTATCTACAAGTTCCAAAAAGTAAAGGGAATCGTTAAAAGTGCCCTATCGCAATTTGATCTGTATCAGCTTCTTACATGAGCCATTCTGACGTTTCTGCATAGAGGGATCTTTCAAAATATCAAGGAAAAAGTCCTGAACCCAGCCCTTTCCGAGATAAAGCTGATTTTCGAATTATATTCGGAATTATTATATCGAAGAAAGTTTACTGGTTCTCTCAGAGATGGCACCACTTATCGTGCCCACATAGCGGAATGACGTAAACACATACACAAATCTTTTCTATTTTTGTTAATCACGAGGAATTCTAATAATACAGCGACGGTCGGTAAGTATGGCAGTGCTTGCCCTGGCTTGGTCGGTAAGTACCGTGTGCTCTTGGTTCTTCACACCCAGGAGTGCTGCCCCCGTATCGACGAAAATTTGAACTAATGCGAATTCTTTAATAAGAATTGCCTAATTGAAGTTTCCTTCCTTCCTTCCTCTCCTTATGGCTGTATCCCCAATGGGGGACATGTGCCAGTAACTGGTCCTAATAATCAAGGTTGGAAGTTCGACACTA
>JARQTJ010000623.1:321080-415441 GCA_030142635.1 Trachelus troglodyta | reverse complement strand
TTTATACCATACATAATTATGCATTTATTTTATTTCAGGTACATGCAATTATGATAAACATGAGACCATATCAATTGCGCATATTTTCTTTTGCATCACATATTAACGTTTTAGGACGTTTATGAGGGTCATACTTGTTTTTCATAGTTGCAGGTGCTTTTAAAAATACCTTAGACAACTTTCAGGGCGATGCGTATACAACGGTGAGTAATATATATACGTGTATATCTATATATACACGTGTATACCTATATATACACGCCTTTATATATATATATATACCCCTGTATATCTATATATATAGGGGTATACCTATAAAGATCGCGTTACTTATAAAACCTACCGACCAGATGGCGTTGCTACTCGTGCTAACAGTCTAAACCACGGGAGTGCCGTGTCTCCAATAAGTGGTCTGTGGTGTTAACACCCTGCTGCGGACCCGGTCCAGTACAGTATCACATATGTATATTTCAGTGGTGTTACCCTATTTTGCGGCAAACTTGAAACTACAATCTCGCTCCAATCATTCGTGCATTTTACCTGCAATTAGTGGTCCGTTGCATATCAGCTTTTAGACAATTTTCGCCACATGAAAAAGATACCGTAAAGCTCACCTTAGACATTTCTCTGAAATAATGTAACTAATTATTGAAAATTGTAAAAAAAACAGCAGATTGTGAAAGTGACGCGCACGCGATCTCTTGATCCGAGCAGATTCGTGACATTTTATGTAATTTTCTGACGTGCGTTATTCACTTCTTACAAAATGTCAAAGCAAGAGGAAGAAAGGGAGAAACTCAAATGGATACAACTGCGAGAAGATATGGACCAAGTCTTAATCAAGGAATCCACTAAAGACAAAATCATACGTCGTTGCAAAGAGAATCCGTTTGTTCCTATCGGTACGTATAACCTCTAAATTATTTTGGGATTGCCAGTGAATTCTCTCTATTGATATTATTTTTCATTATATAGGAGCTGCAGCAACTGTCACAGCATTTCTTGTGGGTATTAATAGCTTTCGCAAAGGTGACAAAATAATGTCACAGAAGATGATGCGTGCCAGAGTGATAGCACAGAGCTTCACAATAGCGGCTATTGTAGGTGGTGTGATTTTGACTGCAGCAAGACAATCATAAAGGAACTTTGCACATTAAGTTCAATATATATTGTTTAATATATATAGTCGTGATAGTAGTCTCAATGGATAAATTCTATTTCTATTTTTGGAATTTGCAAATAAACGTTCTTAGTCTTAAATTATAATTGTTTATCTTCCTTTTGTAATAGCCTATGATATAGAAAGTGATAGCTTCGTATGTAAATATTTATGTAAAGATAAATATAATACTTATAGTATTATTTGTATGTTGTATCGTTACCTTGGTTTCCTCCGTTGACACTAATTCTTGGGTACCGTCAATATAAATAATTAAACAAGATAATTTTCCAATAAGCTTTATAAATACTCTTGTCTTTATTGGACGTACATAATAATTATTCTGTAAATGACAGAGTTTTTTCAAAAGGTCTATAAATGTTCATCATAAGAATATTGTGAAAGTAGTAATGTACATATCATTAATATCATACTTCTTGGTTAACGTAAATACATCTATACACTCTGCTATCCTTTTACACAGTGAATCAATGGCTTGGAAGATTTATATAGAGAAGAAATAAGTAAAATAGAAATATTGTCCTGAAAAAGATCTTAATGCCACACGAAGTTCTATATGAACGATCAGCCACGAAAAAGAAAAATAAATATTTTACATCGGAGTGAGTGGTGAGAATGGAAAGTAGATATCATAAGAGAAACATACGATGAAGAATATTGGAAGTAACATTGAAAAATTACAAAGAAGAAGGAAAGAAAAGAAGACAACTTATTCGCATATTAATTGCTAATTATATTCTCTAATTATTCATTGGATCACGAATGCGTAAGGCTACGACGTTACAAAAATGCATCATGCAGAAAAGTGAAAAATCAATATATATTATACATATAGTAAGCATCAAAGATACATCTTTCATGCATCACTTTTGATCTGTATTTATGTGACACCAGAAAGTACCTTTGCATACCATACTTTTTAAATCAATATTTGTTTGATATAAATGCACGTGAGAGGCGACACTACCGATGACATCTCTAATCTACTGACTTTTTGTTGAAGAGCTCTACAATATTCCTAAGGGCACTTTTACTTGCAATGTACCATGTGTGATATCCCCATTCTTATCAATGAGATATATGAAAAGTGATAGTAAAAAAAAGGAGAAAAACTTGCGTCCCGAAAGATACATTTGAAAAGCAAATGGTAATGCCGATCCTCGACCTTAGTCAAAGGAAAATGTCACCACTTGAGGCAAGTAAACCTGATCTACTCGCGTCAAGCGTCAAAATGAAATAAAAGGTGGTACAAAAGGAAGAAAAATAAACCCGCGAATAATCGATCACGCGTTCTCGTTGAGTATTGT
This sequence comes from Trachelus troglodyta, assembly GCA_030142635.1. NCBI lineage: Eukaryota > Metazoa > Arthropoda > Insecta > Hymenoptera > Cephidae > Trachelus > Trachelus troglodyta. Next base: position 412,954 of record JARQTJ010000623.1, on the reverse strand, counting down.
AATCGGGCAGAATTCACTGAAAGTTCACTTCCGCCTGACAAGAATCGACGACAATAAAAGTCACCAATAATGTTCGTCCCATCATCAGTCTTCACCATATTGGCGTCCTATACAGTTTCTTTTTTAATGTAAAAGAAAGAAAAGAAAAAAGAATTGAGCCCTGCGAATAAGAACCTGGTGAACGTTGGTCCCTTGGAGTATATAGGTCCCTCGCCGGGCCAGCCCGTTACACCTCTACCTCTCCTAGATGAACATCCGGGCCGGACGTGCACCAGTAGATTCTCAATCTTGATTCCTTGAGAGGCCAAATTATCAAATCTACAGCCTGAACCCCGTTGTTCTGTCTAATTCAGGTCTAGACTAGTCGTGACTCTTGGTGGAGAATGGCCAGTGATTCTTGAGGGCGCTGCCACTCAATTTCCTGGTCCCACTGGTACTGAGAGACCTAGAGCGAAGACTCGGCGGGCTGCTCGTAGAGCTGCAGCTACTGAGGCTGGTGCTTGGCGTCAGTCCGAAGATCTCTTGGACAGTCGGCCTGTTCGTAGAGTAATCCGACTGTACGGATTCAATGAGAGGCGTCTCATCGTACAGAGAGCCCTGTCTCTTGTTACTGATAAACGAGTTCCTGGTGCTCTCGACGCAAGGAACATCCTGAATAGATTCAGCGGCATGCTTCCATCTGAGATGATCCTGGGCGTGCATCACCAAGTGTCTTAGCCACTTTTGCGCCTCCTCGCTGCACTCTATCCTCAAAATACTCGTCTTCTCGGCACCGTCCACGGTGTTGACAATTCGCAGTTCCTTGGCATAGGACTTCGAGGACTGTACCGTTGTCTCCCTGTTCACTGGTATCGTATCCAGAGGATTCTGTTCCTCCTCGGCGAGCTTCCGCGACTCCCAGCTCTGCAGTGAGAATCCCTGTAGCCGTGCCCAGCACTCCCGTCCGTCCAGATTGAGATTGCCGGCGTAGACCTCCTTGTTAACGCACTCTGGTTGAGCGGCCAAGCGGCAGCAAAAGTGCCCGAATAACGGCAGAGCGTGATGTTTGTTTTCTGCATGAGAAACTCAAATGTCATTAGCCTTACCCAACTTTGTGCAGCATATTGCAAGATAATGCGACAATGACAAACATGAAAACTCACCCAAATTATTAATAACCAAGTCATGAGTATGTATGTTCTCATCGCTGTCGTCTAAAGTGAGTTTAGCCGAAGCCATAAGTTCAAAATGAGGACCGCTGTTAAAGACAAAAAAATCTTAAGCACTCAAACAAAACTATCAGATGTAAATTGTTCTCAAAGATAAACTGATAACGACACGAACGTCACATACATCTTTCCAGAATTTAGTTCGTCCCTGAGGGAAGCAGCAAGTTTCTTGCCGACGGTCTTAGAGATGGATGAGTGAATGGTCCTCTTGATTCTTCTAGGAGTGCTCGCGATACTGAGATCCTCCTGTAGTATGTGACTGTAGATTTCCAGGGTGAGTTCAAACTCAGCAGGCACATTATTGCTGGAAAGTATACAAGGACAGCCGATAGAGAAAATCAATTAGCACCAAAGTGGAATATTACCAGTGTGGCTATTCCGAAAAACAATATATATAGTCGAACAGAGACAATATACTTACAAGACCAAAACATCCGGAAAACTGATATCGGTGAGGGCTCTGTCGACTGGACATAAAAGAGCAGTATCGTGAATTTCCGTGCCGACGCGAGCCAAACAGAAAACAGCAAATCTTCTGTAATCCCCACGATTCTTGAAATGATCCGAATCGCGCCACATCAAGGGTACGCGAAGTTCCGACAAGGATACCCTGGCCGAGCTTCCAGGAAGGCTGTGATGGATAAATTCGTAAAACTTTCATTGCGCGAATAACTTACATTTATTTGTATCAAACGAAGTTCTAAAACAATTATTACGTACCTGTTCTTATTCAAGGGTTCTCTCTTGCGACGCTGAAGTTCGGCCATGTACGCCGACATTCGTTCGTTCGAGGTTAGCAGAGCTCGCGCAGCTTCCAAGCTCTGTGCACGATGTCTGGCGGCAGCTAGGAGTCTAGCCGAGCCTTCTCTCATCTTAATTTCCACCTCGATTTTCTGCTCCAAATCATACTCCTGCAAATAAAGAGAGAGACAGGATAAGAATTTTTAGGAAAAAAAGGCGCGTTATTTGAAACTTTCTTTAAACGAATCATATTTTGCAAAGTAAAAAAGTTACGAAGCGAAATTACTTGTTAAGAAAAATTTAAGGAAAAAAAACCCCGAGCTTGACATTTTCGTAACTCTTAATTATCTTGTCGAAAATTTTTCAAAAGATTTCACAAGCAGTGACGTATTTTCCCAACGAAGACGAATAACAGACAAGGATCTGTCTCTTGCACATTTCTCTATAACGAGTCAATATCTCACCGTGTGATCGAGAACTGCGGCTAAGAGACGCATGATTCTTTCTTATGTTAAACGCAAGAGAGAAAGAAAAGAATCTACAAGACGGAATACAAGAACCGTATTAAGAATTCACCAAGAATTCCGGAGCGCGCGCGTTGGTTTCTATTCCCGTGCGATGACTAATTGCCAACCTCTGTCAATTTTGCCAGCCGGAGCAAGGACCGTTATTATCATTCGGTGATCGAGAAAAAAATAATGAAAGCAAAAAAAATGAATAAAAAGAAGACACCGGTACCGATCATAAAACAATATATATATATATATATAAAAATTGGAACAATTGTCTCGAGTGACGTAACGTTAAATTTTCACTTTCTTGACAATTGAACTGCCAAGTAAAAGAACAAAAATTCCTTAATGCACAGTGCACAATGCGCGACTACAACGGAGCGCCCAAATAGTCTGACGTCCTGGCGACCAACTGCAAAAGCGACGACACTAGGCTGCACAGCCAAGTGCACGAGGTAAAAGTGGGAAATGTATATACGAAGTGGGGACTAACTATAGCATAGTATGGTATACTATAGTATAGTAATAGTAAGAATGAAAGGATATATACCATAGAGTAGGTGGTAATAGTAATAAGTAATACAGTGTAGCCGATACGCAAGGCAAATTCGCAATGGTCAGCCAAAAAAAAAAGAAAAAAACCTGCAAACTCAAAAATCATACGAGACAGTCGACACCTCAGTTTCGGATATCAAATCGCGCGATTTCAATTTCCATTACGTTCGTACGTTATTGCCATCCTTGTTCAGTTCGCGCGCTACGCGAGTATTAATTACAGTTTGTGCTTTGAAATCAGCGATTTCTTCGATACAGCCAAGAAGCTTCAACGCCTGCGTGTCTCTTCGTCTCGATTTTCTTGCCACGCGTCATGTCTCCCGTTACCCTCAGCCTTATTCGACGCAAGAGTCCGAGTACTCTGACAATTCGAAATAGCAATTTCGAGTTTCACTTTTGCACTACCATCAGCGACCACCGCCGGCGACTTTGTCGCAGAATTGTAAATAAGATGCTTAAGTAGACCAGAACCGTTTCTCAGCTTCTTGATGGGGGGAGGAAAGAAATATAAAAAAAAACCGAAACTACCTATTGACCATTTTTATCAGGTACGTCTATTCACGGTTATACATCCTGTGCGCTATACATCGTGAATAACAATAGTTAGTATACCAAAAAAAGCATAAAGTCACGTCCACAACGAAAGACAGTAGAACAGACATACAGTTACCATTACACGGTAGACAAAATCTACGTAGATCAGTCTCTTATCTGACATTGGATCATTGTCAGATCTGACGGCTCGATTGTCAAAATCCTAGTATGTCATAAATCGGCGGTAATTTTTGGAATGCTACAAAAATCCAATCCCGCACAAAGCATACACCAACCGGCTTAGAGCTCCGTCCAATTTTAGTTTAATAAATAAAAAAAAAGCAATTTTCACTCGTATCCGTAACTGCTGAAAAATTCCCCAAAAATACCCTCGAGTATCCCTGATAAACATAAAAAATATATATCACATAATATTAGCACTGTTAAAAATCGACAATTCCAAGATCCGCACTGATAGAGGTTTGCACTTCGAAGAATTGCATCGACGCCAGAGCCAAAGTGCGCGCAGTAGCGAGTGCCTATAAATACGCAGGTGGAAGAGAAGCGAGTGATGCACTCTTCTCGGTAGCTGGCTGCAACTCTCGAGTGCATTTGCGTGGCATAGTAAATAGATATTGTACCAGCAGTGCCAAATATATACATACACAAGTCCCGATGCACCGTGCGTGCAGGCGCATCGCGGAAATTGACATTCGCGAGTGTCGGCGTGTGCAGCACGTGAAACATTAGCGTCGGAAAGTGCAGTAACCCTGTGAGAAGAGCCGAAAGGCGTTCGGACAGGAGGCCGAAGATGAGAGAAAGAAAAAAAAAATTCCATTGACAATTCCAAAACGTCGAAAGTACATCGAACTCGGGTCGCATAATTCTTACGTGTCGAAGTGTAAAGTGTAACCGAAGCCCTACAGTGAACGTATTACGTGCGCGTTCTACATCTTGTCTATATCGTATCTGCCAAAGCATGTATTCTTTCCATTTAATCCCATGCACTTTAAAGGTATTGACACGCGTGCATATTCTATTGTAGCTTGCATTTACGTGCAACGTCTTATGCGTGCCACTTGGTGCATAGGCAAACCTTAGTAAAATAATGCAGCTTGTTTCCATGGTTCGTTTTACGGTTTTAATGTTTATGCCTAGTAATGCATTGTGCCGAGGCCAGTCGCCTCGACTCGTAAATTGCATTAAACCATAGGAGCGTCATAAGTACCATAATGACGTATGTTATAATGAGTACGGTATATGTGTGTGTGTGTGTATATATATATATATATGGTGCATAAGTTTATAGTAATGGTACAAGGGGAGGTGGGTAAGTGCATTGAGAAAACGCATCGAATTGCATCAGTCAAAGCAGCGTGAGTATTTGCGCCATTGAAATCGAGTTACTAATGAGACGCTTGCGGTTAGGTACAAGGGGAACCCTGACGAAACGTAGTTTCACCATTGGCCTAGTGAATACTTTTTTTTTGTTTTCAATGTCTACAGTCACGTTGAACGGCAGGTACTACAGGCCTATGGTGAGACCGAGAAGATTTTACTACGATTTAGTCCGAGTAAATTTTCAGAATGCAATTTTTGCCCAAATTTCGTATTTTCCTTGTGGATGGAATATTTTTGAGAATTTTCGATATAATGAAAATTTATGGAATTCTTTTTTTCTCTTCTCATGAAGCTCGCGTAACACAAGATTGATGCATGACGGCTAAGGATATTTCGTCGTGAACCCTTTACGTGTATTTAATGATAATTATTATTACCTTCTTCAAGGGTTTCGAGAGTATCAGTGTACTCGACATGGTTGAGTTCTGATGATTTGACGCACAGTGATAACGAAAAAAAAGTGAAAAAAAAATCTTAATAAAAATGATAACGTAACGACCCTCAACGAAACAGAACCATATTACCTAGAACGTTCAAAACGAGACGCAGCTGATGGAAAGGTTGAACGACACAGCCAAAGAAACAGTTGTGTAAGGGAATGAAAAAAAATTTGCATAAAAATATATTTAAAACAAAAAATTAGTTTCCACGCGACCGAGTTAAAGCAAGAGCGTCGCGACACTCCGGAGTTAGCGAAGTGCGAAAAATCTCAAGTTTCACCCCCAAGAGCTCGAATTTACTCAGGTATAATCAAAGTCGAAAGGGTAGAGTTGTGCGATCGGAAGTAACGTTACGGTGATGAAGGGTGTTAAAAGGAGAATATGGCACCGCGACGCCGACGCCTTTCCATCCCAGACAGAAACAACGCACCCCGTCCGTATTATACCTTGCTCGCTTCGGCTAGAATCAAGCACGAGCACTGACGACCCGAAGGGAGTGGATGGATGGGATAACCTGGGAGGGGTAGGTAGGTAGACACAGGGGTTAGGTCGGTCGGCGAGAAGGGAGTCTCGAGAAGTAGGGGTAGCTGGTGGTAAACGGTGGTGGGGAAATGGCGCCAGAGAATATCGACCCATCCTGCTCGGCTACCCTTACGAAACTCACCCCTTCAGCTCTGACAATTGCTGCAACGATCCCCACCACCGCGCGAAGGAGAAACGAGACTAAATAATAGCCAGCCCTTAGACCATCCGCCCGAAAGCTCACGTGTGATAATCGCTTCTGGAATTTGCGAAAAAATGTCGTCCATTTTTTAATACAATTTTTTTTTACAAAAACTTTTTTTTCGCCAACTCTCACGTGTGTTCAAGCATTCGTAGGTCGTGCATATGGATATACGTAACGTGGGGTCCAATTGACCTTTGACCATCGTTAACGAGCCTTGATCGATCCCATCGCGGTATTACGCGACGCGTTATATGTAGACAGACATATGTAGATTCGTAAGCTCTCAACGACCTGCTAGGTTATAGAGGCAATCCTGTGTATACATATAAAGCGCGTAACGTGTCCTGTGACCAGTTCAAAACTTGTCAGCGATATTATTAGAGTCGTGAGACGGCAAATTGATGTTTTATCAGTGTCCTCCCACCCCCACAACTTTTGATAAAAAAAACATTAATTAGACGGATGGGGGGGGGGTTCAGTAAGGGTGTGGACGAGAAAAAAAATTCGATAGGAGAAAATGAATGTCTAGACTAGAGGAAACGCAATACGGGAACGTAGAAGTGTATCGATATTTCACGAAGCCCAAGAACCAAACACTATTTTGGGGTCTGGATTTGAGCTTTTTTCCCTTGTTTTTTCCTTTCCTTAATTTTACTATTTTTCGTCTCTTTCGATCGTAAAGCGACTTCGAAATTTCGGTTGTGAATAACAAGTGGGTGTTGATAGAAATAACGAGTAATTCTTTTTTTACCCTTCACGGACTTTTAAAACCAGTTTAACTTTTTTTTTTCGAAATCCCACCATTCACCCGACTCCCAACGCCTTACTCCAAAATTATGCATCGACGTCGCGTCTTCTTTCGGATCCAAAAATACGCCAGGGAAACTCAATACCGCCGGATTCTTATGGATTTTTCTTTAATCTTTTTGCCTTTCTTGGCTTTTATCTCGACTGACGAATGATCTCAGAGATTTGTCTTTTTTTGTTTCCCTCTCTTTAAATTACTCATTCCACAAAAACCCTTTGCCATCACTAATTGCACTTGCTATTTTCTATGGTACAAAAGGAAAATTGGATTTTTCGAAAATCCATCGTATAGCTGTTCGCAGGTGCGCTTCGTTGCTATATTGCAAGCGATGCAACTGCTACCAGCTGTGCGTCCGTACGAAAATAGCTCAGAAACGACTCTGAGGGTTTGAGAGAAAGAAAGAGGGAGATTGATAAAAAGAGAGAGAGAGAGAGAGAGAGAGAATACGAAATTACTACCACGTGCTTTCTGAGGGCAGCACGTTTTGCGCAACGCGAAGCGCATAACGCGCAACGCAATATCGAACGTGGTCTCGCCTATAAAAATATAAACAATATATAGCGACTCAATTGAAACGAAAAATTTTGAAACTACATAACAAGAAAAAATTTTGGTTACAAAAGCCACGAGCAATGGAATTATAGTTTTCAAGCATAAAAAAACTCAACTTTTTAAACGGTGAGCGAACCGGTTTCGCCCACGAAATGACATTTAAAACGTCACCCGCGATTCTACGAGCTGTTCCTTTCTGTTAGTTTCTATAGTCGCGATCAGCGTTACCAATGAAAATTGACCTAATCCCGTCAGGTACGCAAAACTTCATATACCCATCGTTATATCCATGCTATGTACATACACCTATGCCGCGAGGTTCCAGACGATCACAAAGAAGCGTGGTCACTCAACTCTACCGATAAATTCCGCCCAAAATAAAATCTCGAAAAAAGCTGACACGATGTAATCGATATAATCGTTCGATGCAAAAATGTCACAGTCGACAGAAAGTCAAGTGCGACGTCCTCGATTTTGACTGGTTGACACGATTCCCACAGGTGTCAAAAAAGTGGGGATGACAAAAGTCCATCCCGAAAGCCTAAGGAGTGTGAGCGATCCACGAAAAAAAAAAGAAAGCCAGACGATTTATTTCACAGAGTTACGTAACGGGATGGACGTAAACGTTGAGAGAAAAAAAACTTCATTAATTTAACTAGAGAACAAATCCATTAACGACCGCAAATATATCTATATGCGTGAAAGCTAAGCCTGCGAGAATAGGAGAGAGCTTCGTGACACATGATGAGCCTGCGTGCGAGAGTCCGCGAGTGAGGTTAATTATAAAAAATTGCGCAAGGTCGAAATAATAAGTCCTCCAGTTGACGAATACACACGTATACATGTAACTGAAAGCAATATCGTTATCGTGTACCGACTGTGTTGACGAAGAAAAGTAAATGAAATAATATAAAAATTCATCTGCTAAAATGTATAGTCCATTCGACGTAACAATGAGAATTACTGGGCTCAGGTGCTTTGCGTACGTAAAGTAATTCCTGTAACCAGTATTGCGCCCTGGATGAGTTGCGCATGAAGGGAATAGAAAGAGAGAAAGAGATAAGAGCAGCGTGGCGCTCGAAGAAAAGAGAAATTTGGAAAATGTCGAAAATTGAAATTTTCGAAATTTCAAAGACTCGTTACTACCAGCCAACGAAGAAGAGTCCCCTTTTGTGAATTGCGCGTCAGGCGCATTGGAAAATTGATAAGGCACAAAAATAATACATTAATTGTAACATTCGTGCGATTGCACGTTAAAAAGAGACTCTCTGATAAAAGTAATAGCGGCAATGAGCAGTAAGAGGGTCGAGTGGAAGGAACTCGAGTACCGAAGTCAAATGGCCGCATCTGTCGGTGGTTGATAAATTTTTTTGTTTTAGCACAGTCTCATTGGACAGTAATAAAATAGAATAGAAGAAAAAGAAGCAGAATTAAAAAGAACGAAGTTATCGCCCCGGCACAGCTGTACGAATCTTTTTTTTTATTCGCCTTACACGCATGTACGAGTTCTTCGCTTGATCCACGTAGTAGTACCACAATGCGAAGCTCTGTCCCCTGGATTCGTTAGACTGCTCTGGACTGCACTCACGTGATATATATAGTATATAGCGGCATGAAGCAAGAGAGCATAGAAGCCGTAGAATGGGAAGAATAAAAGAGGGGGTAATGATCAAAGTAAAAAAAAATGTAATTTTTAAAAATTCATTTTAGAGAGATAATGTGAAAGCGTCAAGTGTCTTCGTGGGACTACGTGATTTTCATCATTCGTTCCATGGGGTCTAGGTTAATTCTGTGGTGGTCCCAATAAGTCCCTGGGTCCCATGGAGAATGGCTGTGTTAGCTAGTGAGGATGATAATGACGAAAATGAGAACCGATATAAGTCAAGGGACGAGGGTTCAATTTCATTTCACGGAATTATACGGAAAAGGGCCCCGAAGGGTCCCGTGGGTCCTGGGATGGGACTCTCTCTGATGCTTGGGATCGGAAGAGCGCTTTGGAGTCCCTGAAAGATTTTAGAAGCGGAGGCGTGTAACAGAGAAAACCTAACGGCACAGGAGGAGGAAGGTGGCAAAGAGCGACAAAGATGCACGATTTTTTTTTAATTTACGCAATATTTTTTTCATCTTTTTACCTGTCCTCCTGGTGCCCGTGACGTATCGGCGAGTCGGGGAAATTCCAGTCGGTGCTTTTCTCGGTAGCTGAGAGCGATGCAAAAAATAAATGAAGAGAGAGATGAAAAAAAAGGAAAATCTACGTATACGAGTGAAACAAGAGAAAGGTGAATAAAGTTGGTGAATAAAGAGATAGAAAGAAAAGAAACGATCGACGCGCGTTACTCGGAATGGGTGCGCTGGTCAAGTCTTCTCGTGAAACACTCGATGATCTCACGTCATGCAAAAGTCATTGCTGAAGGAGAGGGTACCTAGTGAAAACGTTTAAAAATTCATCAGCGCGAAATGGCACGTCGTTTGAATTCGAATAAAGACTTAAGTGTATTATGTTAAATTCAAGGTAGCAAAGGTACCTCACACGGGGGCAATACATGGCTGATGTTGTCACGGAGAAAAGTAAAAATCATCAAAAAAACGAAGTGTCAACCAATAGCTAGATGAATGGTACAATATTTATAAATAAAGAAAAAAAATTGACTTTGTCAACGTTCACGTGCTACCGCGTTCCATTCATTCCCATGCATGTTGTATCGCAAACAAGAGACATATGTCAAATAGAAAATATTATCTCAATATTTGAGAGACGCAAACAGAGAGAAACTTTGACGATGGAAAAGAAATAAAAAAAAGGAAGACAGATAGTTGTGAAAATTTTCAAAACTTTAGCGCCACCCGTTAGTAAATTACTATTGCCGTAGGCTATTTCCCTTTCTTTTGTCTCCGTCCGACCTGAAGATTTTCACAAGCTTTCCGTATATAACATAATAGCAATGTATAACGGGTGTCACGTGTCTAACCTTCAAATTGTGGGCTATCTGTCGTATGTAGTAAAGATCGAGATCCTGTAGGATCTCAATTTTTCCAGGGCAGACACTGTTAGCCGGATTTCCGGTGCTGGGTGAATTGTCGCCGCTGCTATGACGATTTCTCACGGCGAGGGTTGTCGATTTTTTCGTGTCTCTTAAACTGAGCGCCGCCAGGGGCGGAAAGCACGAGTCCATTTTGATAAGAAGAGACGCACGTGACGCGCGCAGATGGAAAGACACAATTTTTTCTTTTCGATTTCACTAAGAAAAACTGACAAACTTCACAGTCACGAACAACAGTAAAATAGTCTTGATCGCACGTCGCATCACAAATTCTTTACTGTCCATTGTCAAACGTCATTGGCACGAGTTTATAATTTTCGCAAATTAAAGAAAAAATTAAACGACATCACACGTCAAGTTATTCGGAGTCCACATTACATAATTCCTGGCACGAGTATCGTAAACGCGGATAAAGTCGATTTTCGAAAAAGACACACTTTCGATTCAAATTAGTATTGCAAAGATAAGAAACACTACACAGACTCAAAAATCATCAAAGTTACCGACGATAACGTCAAATTCTTATCACTGCCTATCAGGTTAAGAAAAAGAAAAATGAAAAAAAAAACCGACGATCCTCGCGCGCTAGTCAAACGACATCTGAATGGTGGTCTTTGAATGGGTAGATTCAAAAGTCTCGCTCAAGAGAGAAAGAGCGACCAGAGGTGGGTACAGCAGGCAGGTATTCCGACCTCGTTCGCAATGAGCGACACAAGGTGATTTCGTAATGACGTCACTCTCTAAGGTTTTCCGTTTGAATGGCGAGAGACCCGGTATGATCCCAGGTGTGAAGGCAGGTGCACGTGTGTCACATACAATATTCGATCAATCGAAAAGAATAAATAAACAAAACACAATTCAAAAAGGATCAGTCTCAATCGTCAGAATCAAAAATCTCATCCCGATTCCTTGGTCACGTATGCGTACAAACCGTCCTTATAATTTCCAAGTTTTTATAATAATAAAAAAAAAAGCCTGGCGAGTTTTCAAACACTGAATTTCACCGCGCGAATAAAACAGTTCGTGCCTGGTAACTCCCGAGGTATCTCTTATCGCACGAACGGTAACGATTGTTACATTAAATGAAATCAGTCCATCACAATGCTACATCACTCTCGTTTTTATAGGTTAGAATCCTCCGACTATCATTTCCTTACGGGTTCAACGTAGCAACAACAACAATGGTTGTGCACGGTTCCGTGTACATTAAATGAATAAATCGAGTATAGCACAAGAGGAAGTTATGATCCCGAATAAGGCACCTGGCGAGCCGTGTTCGTGTATGGTCGGAAATGTTCGGTTGATGTCCGAAGCATAGCGGGGGTTAGCGACACAGGGTAAGCACAGAGGTCAGAGGTCACCGTAAGGGAAACAACACAAGTTTTACACAGCACTGTCAACAAATTCCGTACGAATTTCAATCCTTGTCTTTAAGTAAAAGCACGAAAATGCAAATATAAACAAAAAACGTTAGCGTGAACCGTATAAAAATATTATTGACAAGAAAAAGTCGAGCTTTTCTCATCACGACGTTCAAACACTGAATGACGCCGCACCGAGCGCTTCCATCGCCGAGTCTCTTCGTTCGGCTAAGGGGACTAAGGCGACCCACCGCTCAGTCCTGTTTCGTGGGGATCAGACTTTACGGGATACAGCAGCAACAGTAGTAGTAGTTACTAGTACCAGTACTAGTAGTTAGTATCAGCAGTAGTTTAGTAGCATTGGTATAAGTGGTACAGTAGGAATACGACAGCAATAAGCAAGCAGCAAGGGGCCAGTGCATGGTGGTGGGGAAGATGGCGGCTTCTAAATGAAAGAGCAAGGGGCAGCCACGTGTATTTATATATCAGTGCGATTGTGGTGGTTACGCACGTGCGTACACAAAGGAATAAGCCCTCTTCTGGCACCGAGTGGTTCTCAAACAAGATAATATTTTTGGTAGAACAGCCCAACCGTCACGCGCAAGTAGCCCAGGACCGACCTGGCGACGTGGTTGGACGACCTAATTTTTTTTTTCTTCGATAGACACAACAAACCTTTTTTTATTGCAGCATACCATTTACAAAAAAAATATTTTCATCCTCGCGTCGTTTCGTCTCGCGTTAACTAGACCATCAATTTGGGAACCGCTGTTCGCCGGCTCTATCAGCACTGTATTCTATAGACGAATCTCGAAACCTGCTACGCATCCCGTGGGATACTACAAGGATCGTGTTCTCTACCTCCTGGGCCCTTTTGTACACTTCAAATTAGAGGATCGATAAAGGTCCCACCACTTGGGTACTGGATGGGGGGACGCATTAGAATACACTGGCGCGGTCCCATTGCCCTCTGAAGTAACCCAGTGGACAATGGAAGCTGGTGCTTGAGACAGAGACCAAAAATTTTGAAAAAAATAAAATAAAATAATAATTAAACAGTATTTTTACTTTTTCTTTGTTTACCTTCCGCAACGATTTGGGCCAACATAATAAGAGGCAACTACCGCGTGACAGACCAGCATATATATACATATAGAAACTTACACTTAAAGACTTGCACGTATTAATTAAGCAGAACCTTCGTTATGACTCTGTTTAATTATGGCAATTCTTAAACGATTTTCTTTATCATATAACAATTCAAATAGGGTACCCCCTTCCTGACTGAGGGTACGTTATCAGCGATTCCGCGAGTAATTAGGTAATTACGGGCAAAGCAAAAACCAAAGAAAAAGCCTGTTGGTCTCGTTAAACGATGTAGATTATTATATCGGAAAGTTCCTAATTGGGGCTGATTAGTTAATAGCTATTCTGCGAGTACCACGTGCGCATGCCACAATGGCTGTACCGACCCCTTCCGGCTCCTTATCAATTTATAGAAATAAAATAAAAGTGATCTATACTGATCGCGCATAAGCACATATGGCACTTATCGCAACACATGTCGTGAAAATATTCCAGTTTCCATACCCCGTGGAAGAGGCTCAGCCAACCCCACAGGATACGGCTATGCTTAACGGCGGATACACTCTAGGGGTAGTTTCCCTCTTCACCCTTGAATGAGGGTGGCCAGTTCGCCGCATCCGTTCTTCAGTCTCAATTTCAGCATACGGTGACGCAGGGAGGTTGTTGCGACACCTTTTTATTCTAAATAAAATTAAATAAATTTTACGTGCACCCGGTATAACAATATTGAAAACAACGCGTCAAATGTATTCTCGGTAACAACGCGATCTCCATTGAGAAGGTCTAAACGTCTAAACAGCACGTGTTAAGTTTTGGAATATTTTTCTGAAATCTAATTTTACTCTTTATTATCTCTTTATACTGTTTATCGGGGAATAGCCAAAAGCATTTTAATGAGGTTCGATCGGGACGCCCCTTGTACGAGAAACCAGAACGTTTCGTACCAATTGCTCATTGGCATCGTCGTGCAGCGAGCCGCTTCGAGAATTGCCGATGATTTTTCCTTTTTTTATTCGGAAGGAAAGAAAGTTGAAAAAAAGGAGGAAGACAGCATCCGGTAAAGCAGCGCACGTGCTCTCGTAATATGAAATAGAAGCTAGAAGGTAGAAGCAGAAAGAAAATATTTTCACTTTCCACACGAAGGTTCTCGATGCCGCGATATTAATTAGTCTTCTCCTTCTGTCCGACCAGTGCGGAGCCGAAGTTTCGAAGCACCGAGCAAAGTGCCAAGGAGAAATTGTAGGGCAGGAAAAAAGATATAAAAAAAAGCATACTTAAGAACAAGCAGGACACGCGTTACATTGAGCTGTGTCGGAGTCAAATGAAGAGAAAAAGAAAGGAAAAAAAAAGAGTCGAGAAAATCAAAGTGGACAGGATTGGGAAACCTTATCAGAATTCTGTGGAGAGTTTGCACTCAGCCGGAAGTTAGCCATATCAGCCGACTTCCGTTCATGATTCATCGACTCTTCAAGTTGATTATTTCGAATTGTTGCTCATGAGTTTGCTTCTTCCCGTTTCTCGTTTAATTTAATTTTACGTTAAACTGATAAACTGCAGTCCTAGTTTTACGACACAATGAGCGCGCCGTAATCTCCTTCGAATTTAAAATGTCTGCCTGACCATCCGACGATCACGTGGCTACAATGAAGCGACGATAAAAAAGACGAAGATTGACCGATCTATTTCCGTACGATGCTACAGTAACGTTTGCCATGGCTGTTTCCATGACTACGACCTCCCTATGTCGATATATATATATATTTTTTAAACATACATGTACCTATCCTTACACCAGGCAGAGAGATCAAACAGTCCGCGGCGGCCATTACGTCTACGACATTCATGTATACATTGCGGTACTTGCTGCGTATCGCAGAGAGGAAGGCCATTGGGATTTGTATACAATAATATTAAAAGCAAAGACTCACCGTGCACCCAGTTTGGATTTTAGGTTATAGATAGAAAAAAAAGGTACAAAGACTTACGAGCGGCCGAACGATGGACTTACCTGAAAATGTAAAAAGGTCTTATTAAATCTTGTTTTATAATAACGATATTTAAGATCGGTTAGTTCATTTATATAAAAAGATGTCAGGTTAGGAGAGAAATGAACTATAAAGTAAATTAATGTAAGGTTTACAAGAGTTAAGGAGCTAATGAGAAGAGAGGGATGCGAAGCTAATGAGCAGAGAAAGTGATAATCCCAAGACGAAAACAGTTACCCACGTTTAAACGTGGTCTAGTAGTCATTCTGCATAGAACGCAAAAAAAAAGCCGTTAAAGCCGCAAAATCGACAAGCAGCTGGAGTGAAGTGTTTCTGTCTGGCGTGTCTGGCTTTTGCTGCAGTCTGGCATTGAAGCTTGCCGTGTTGTGAAAATGAGGGTGTGCGAAAGAAAAAACAGAGAGAGAGAGAGAAACAAAGTCAAAGAGGGTGTGAAGAGAAAAAGTATTAAAAAAAAAAGGAGAGACGGCAAACAAAAGCAAACAATTCTTTTAAGGCTTTTGATGTGCCAAGGATAACAAAGATTTCTACAATACCGTCTGGATAAAGGGAATCGTGCTGACATCTAGCGACTATTACGCGAAGTAAATATCTAAAGCAGTAATTATCTACCGGAGCTGACTGAATGCGTATGATATTATGTACTTGCAGTTACCGACGTATTAAAAATCTAATAAATTTGATTCAAAACAATTAAGATAATGACTTATCGAGTAGACTTAAAAAAAGGTTTTCACAGCCAGACATGAGGAAATGGAAATCGTTAAAAAAAAATATTGAGACTCGGTCGAGTTTCGACGCCAAGTACATAGAGACAATAGGTTATAATAACGCGAGAAACTGACAAAGCAGGTAATTTCCCCGCGCGAGCTTCGAGATGTATCGTCACATCCATCACAAATTTCTGAGAGGGTAATTGATAAGATTAGATTAAAATATACAATAGAATTATTAGTCTGGAATCCGCCACGTTCCACGTATTCCCTTCAAACTTCTAGTATAGCCTGAAACTCGCATTGCCTCAGCTGCGAGGATATTTCTTTAGCTCCTATTCCACGTCTCCTTTCCCTCAGAAATTCGCGGTCGTTTCAAAATTCGGCCAAAACTTTAAATTACCCGATACCCGTTCACTGCAGAACAAAAGAATATTCGAAATTTCAATCGATCAAGATTAATTAAATCTTCACGGATTTCCAATGAATATTGATCGGTGCCCGATAATGTTATTTGATAAGACAAGAAAAATAAAAATTCCTGATAACACTGCATCCACGAGTTATCGCTGACGAGTCGCTATAACTCACGAAAATTATCTGTTCTCGATTCAGTACGCAATAGACGTTCGAATCAAACGTTTCTACAGGTAAATACGAATTTCCATGTAATTTCTGTCGAGGATAAAAGAAACCGCGCCCTAAAAACCCACCCAAAGAATTGACAAGACTTTCGCATAGTGTTACAGCGAATAGAGCAGAAAAGAAAAAAAATGCGCACTACAGCTCTACTGATGATCTTATCAGTGGCCGTAGCCATGACTTCCGGCGGATTGGTAAAACTTCAAAATGGCCAAACGGTCTGTGCGTGCACAATGGACCTACGTCCGGTTTGCGGAAGTGACCGAGTGACTTACGACAACCTCTGTGTGTTCAATTGCGCATCGGAAATGCGACTAACGAAAACTGGCGAAGGTGAGTTTCAAAAATATTAGCCGTCAAAAAAAAGGGTCGGACAATAAAACAATAACAAATTTAATTTCAATTTCAGCACTGACCGTGATCAAGAATGACATCTGTGATTATCTATGAATTACTTCGAGCTCGTAGCCCCCGTGAGAAGCGAAGGACCAATAGAAATATCTCATGAAAAATGAGAAAAAGAAATAACCAACCTCACATATGACTATTCCAAAAATAATGTTATATCGTCGAACATAATAAACTCTCCGTGTACTAAAAAAGAATTCTGACGTTTCGTACGTGAAACACGTAACGGGGATTTGCCACGTGGAAAAAAAAAGTTGTCAATAAACAGTTAAACGCAGATGAAATAAATGGTCGTTACTCCTTGGCCAATTTCTTAATATCATTGAAAATGTCAGCGCGAAACTGGATTACCGACGCGCGTGATGCCGGACCTACCTAACGAATGGGAAATAAAACGAGTAATACAAGAAATGACAGAAGTAACGGTCGACTATAAGAATAAACCTGTAAACCCGCAAACCTACTTTCCTCCAAGAGTTTCCATCTTTAAAGTAATAATGCATAAGGCACGAGGAAAGAAAGAGACGGAAATTACCTAAAAGAATTCATATTTACAGCAGCACGTATCATAATCGTAATTTACCTATGATTCGTTACCAAAACGAGATACTGCGACGATAAAAAAATTCTTTTCAAACCAGACCCACGTATATCTATACAGTACACGAAATACCTAGGCAACTCATAGAGCCACGAGAATCTCCCATTGTTTCTGATCCTTCGATATTGCGCGATCCAGACAATTGCGCATCCAATTACATAATTGACCTCTTTCCGTAAATCCAACGTGGAAAGGGAGAAGGATCCCACCGACGGAAGTCCGTAGGAAGTACGTTCGTGGGAAGAAGAAAATAATAAATAATCAAGGAAAGATTTGAAAAAAAGGACGCATATCCGTCATAGAAGAATTCCAGTGCGCATGCGCGAATGGCGGTTGGATTTTACGAAAGAAAAATGTATACAAATAAGGTTAACTCGACAGGTGCCCACGTTGCCAGTCGCAGGAATCTCGTAAGGAACGTTAATCGTAAGAAAAATAAAAAGAATAAAAGTCCTAGAAAAGAGAAAGTGCAATTTCAACTGCACGTTGCGTACACATGTGCTCCGCGTGTCACGTGTACGAAATGCACGTCGATGCGCGTACAGGTCGATTCACGTAGAATAGAACGTACTTTGACTATATTCACGGGTCGGAAAAAAGCAGCGGGAAATTTAAATGAAACGAAATCAACGATCGTATTTAAAGAGTCTACATAATCGAGGGACCACGTGACTTTAAGATCGCAGGAGAATTCTCGATATAGGGATTTTCACTTTCGACGTGAAACCGGTCGATAGCGGAAGTGCTTTCTTCGTGCCTCCGGCATCAAGTCTCGCAACGCTTAAAAGACTCGTAACACGGAATTTCGCATATGGTTAAGCATACCTCGAATATAATTGATCAATTCCAATAATCCTATAAGGTAATTGTTACGCGGATATAAAGATACGCATAGGAAACTCGTAAGTAATATCCCCGTGCGAAAACACGGAAATACCGTAAGATACGTGGAAAAAAAAACATGTAAAGCCTATAATAACAATACTGAATTGATACGGGCGGATTCATATTTGGCAATCGTTATACAGGTCCGTTAAGTCAGGATAAAAATTATACCGGGAAGAAACTTTCTAACAAAATCCAAATAGGGATTTACGTGGAATCGAGATATTTCCTATTGGCATTTTCATGTTTCAACGTATCCGCGCGAGAGTCGCAGCTATGAAAATCAGCCCGTGGACCTTTCAAGTATAACCGTTATTGTAAGACGACAAAATTTAAGTGAAACAAAGTAATTCGAAAAATTACTTATGTAATAACTTCCGGCAGAAAGATATGCATTGGTTAAAATTTAATACCATTTTTTTTCGATTTAACCATTTTTTTGTTTTTTTTGTCCATTTTCAAAGATCGATCACGCACTCGTAATTTTTTTTAAGAACGCAAAGACTATTTGAAATTATAAAATGGCGGAGACCAATGCGGGCGCAGCATAGTAACATTATGTTTAACCTTTAAGGCCTCTCCATTGTATCCGACATGGAATTTATTCTCGTGACGGGGAGTGGCTTTGAAGGTGTGCGTGCGGGTTCCCTATACTGCTCAACACTGTTCAAATCTTAAGCCCAGTGCACAAGGTACATACACTAGACGTACATAAAGATATAACAAGTACGCAGAGTAATCGATCATTGAGATCTATGGATCATTCTCTTTCCATTCTATTCTCCGCGCGAGATACGGTTACGTCATGTTCTCAATATGAAAAAAAAGCACACGCGCCATTTACCGAGTGACATAAGAAAAAATGGTAAAAAATCTAAATAAATTTTTTTCTTTCTTTTCTCTTTATAAATTCGTACACTCCTCACCCTGTAGCCATTGAGCTTGTTGTTCCTTCGTAGAATCACGGAATTCGTCACTCCCTTGTCCGACACCTTGACATGCGATTCCTTCTCCAAAATATCCCCACAGTCGTTGGAATTGCTCGGGCAATTATTGAAACGTCCAATTTTCATAGACTTTCCGAGGACTTGCGAGCGACTTGTCAAAAAGTCATCATCGCCATTTCCATGAAGACTCTCGGAAATGGGCGTCAAACTGCACAAAACGCTTCTATCGTTGTTGTCAGCCCTGCGTCGGATAGCCGGAGGTACTTTCTTATTACCGAAATTCTCAAAATTCCCCAAAATACCGCAATCCACGCACTCGGATATCTTTTGCATCTTCGCAGTCCGCTCCAGCATCTTTTCCTGAAGATTGAGCGCGAGACGCTGAATCTTCGGCGAGGCGAAGATCATCTTGTCGGGTAATTTTTCAAAATCACCCGCCATGCAATTCCCACGATGCAACGGTGCCTTGAGCATCGCTACGTTTCCATTGGTCGTATCCCTTACCACGTGATCATCCGCTGCGTCACGTGACTGACGCGTCTTGACGGCGGCCATGTTTTGAGTAACGTTAACCCTCACGACACCAGGCCTCTTTGAGTTTCTACGTTGCATCTGAACCAGCGAACGCTCGCAATTCGGACGATCCTCCTTTTTAAAATCCAGAGCTGCCTCCTCTTGCTCGGGCACGACGTACAATCGAATTTTGTACATGATGACTTTTCTTTTTGATTTTCAAACACCATTCAATCACTTTACGAAACAATTTTGAGTCCGGCACGTGGTCGAGCTCCGCGATGAGTGTTGGGCATCCTCAAAAAGACATGTTTTTTAAAAAATCACGAATCAAGGCCCGATTCCATTTCTCTGCAAGGTTGTCGAAGAAAAATATATAAATATATCGCTTTTGAAAAAATTCGCCGATAAAAAAACCGCGCAACAAACCGGCCAAGGAACGAGCATCGATGGTATTTTGCATTGAGGCTATTTCTAAAGGCGCGTTGACATTTGCGCGTGGCTATACGAGCGTAACGTGTGTCAGGCAATGCCCTAGTGTTAATGAGCCGCGCTAGTACAGATAGTACAGTACTGTACGTATACAAGTCGGAATTCCACGGGCAACCAGCGTTTACTTGCTATTTATTACTTGGCACGCTTAAGTAATCCTATCGCTGTACCCATATGCACCGATCGTTGGTATTACCATAAGTCAACCGGTGTACATACAGTGTCATTCAGACACAACTGTCAGAACTGACAGTTGTCGCAGGACGATGTGAACAAACAAATAAATTTAGTTCAAAATGGCAGCGAGAAAAATTAAAGCCCCACCAAGAGAGGCCTTCGATTTTTCGAATTTTCTATACCGGCCGTGAGTGCGAGAGAGACAGACTTACGGGGAGTTATGCGAGCGAGAGAAGGACAGACGTACTGTTGACCGAAAATGAACATCCTGAATAAATACACTTCGTGCTAATTAATGATTTGATCCAGTAGCCTTTATTCTTATCCGACACTGGTATGTTGATTGATGAGAATTGACAACGGCACAAGATAATTAACTTTATTCGTTGCACAGTTTACCTAATCCCAAGTAAATTAATTGTACGGTGCACGCGTAGGACTGTTACGTTACGACGCGCGAATCCTTATGAATATGTATTTTGAGGGCTTTGTCGCAGGTTGAAAATGTGGGAAACAAAAGAGGAGGAGACGATGGCGAAGAGTGTGTGACAAAGAGTAATAGACGGAGTCAGTCGTACTATACGAATCCGCCCACGTGGCTCGCATAATGGCGCGTGAAAAGAAAAAAGGAAAAAGAAAAACAAAGAAATTCTTGGGAGTGAGCTTACGACGGTGCGCGTTAATTATGAATTGCGCAATACTCATATTCTCACAGTGACGCGGCGGCGTTCGTTTTCTATTGTCCTTATTTGAATTCGCCCGCGCTCGAGTTTCACCGACGATTCCTCCCGTTCCCATTTTCCGCGTCCCTTTTCCGCGACACGCAGCTTTCGCTTCGCTACTCGTTCGTTCCGCGGCGAACCGACCCAGTTGGCCGCGCGGCCAAAATGCGACACGAAATTTTTGCCATATAAATTCGTCGACGCATCCCGAGAAACCGAGAGAAAACACGAAAACGACTAACCCCGATTCCATCGGGAATACTAATCAGAGGAAGGAGAGAAGAAATAAATAAATTAGACCGGTCCTGTACTTCTCTCTGTTACTCGTATGATTTTTCCATAGGCTTGTTTTTTTTTTCAACAATATAAATGTCACCTCAAACCAGTAAATAATTGCCAAGCGCACGTGACGATCGTTCTGGATTTAAATGTCTCAATTGAATTGCGCGTATGAAACGAACGGGCGGAAGTGTCGAAATTATCCGTGTTGACAACTTCCGTTTACGAAGGACACGTTATTAGGCGGCTGACGAATGGAGGAGACGACATCCCGAAAGTAACCGGTTTTGGTAGATATTAAAAAAAAATTATTTCCAGATTCGACCCCGTTCTAATACATTTATGCAAATATGAGGAGACTTCGTGAAAGTCGAGAAAATCGATCGGCGTGCTCATAGTGTCAGGAATCACGTCGGGCATAGCAATTGGATATTGGGCCCCAAATACATACGAGGACGTCGATATCGCACAATGGATACAACAGGATTGCGAGGTGCGACAAATCAAATAACAGTTGCGCAATAACCGACACATTATAAATCGATAACGATCGTTACTCGTTTAGTCGATCCTCGTAAGTAACCTCGAGAGATCGCTAATTCGATATTTGAAGCCTTATGAATTCCCGCCCTAGCTCCACCTTTCCCTATAACTCGTATGGAATTACATAGGGGAAGTCCCGGGCTTTGTAATTATCCATCGCTATAGCATTGTGCAGTACGTACGTATATTTTTCGAGTTCTAAGGATTCTAAATAATTTTTCAAAATTCAAATCCTCTTTCGAAATTAAATATTTAAGCTTTCAAGCATGCGTGGATGGTCGGAGTCATCGACGTAAAATTAAATTGGCGTGAAAAATCGATGTCTGGAAAAATGTCGAGGATACCCATTTCAGTAAAAAAAAAAAAAATAAACACCGGAGTTGTTTTGTTGCGTTAAAACAAAAAAGGGCATGTGTCCTCACGAGTCACGAGCCAAGTACAAAGTGGAGGACGATATCTATTATTAAGCCTATCGATGCTCGTTCGACTACAAATGAGCTTTGACCGATTTGGCGCGTCGTTACAAAGGTTGATTTGGCAGTGTGACATAATTAGACAATGAAAATATGATATGAAAGAATGGCGGCTCAGTATTTATTCTCGATAGAGTACAATGTTCCCTTTAAACCGTCTAATCCCGCTATACAGGAAAATACTGCGAAATAATGTTCAAGCACAAACTCAAAAGTCCCTTTCGCATTATGAAGAAAGTTTTGAGTTGAGTGAATAGAAAGATTGAAAAAAAAAGTTAATACATTGTCGCGTATCGATGAATTACGAAGAGATCCTTTTTCGAAGAAAATTCTCTGATAACTTTCCAAAAATTACTTTCAAATTCCTCGACAAAAAAACTGTCACAAAATTATTAAGAATCTTTCGAAATAATTTTTAACCCCAAAAAATGTCACAGTAAAGAGAAATATTTCACTGACATACAACCTTGCAGAGAAATCCTTTCCGGAGGAGCAAATAAATTGTCAAATGTATATCGAAACTTAATTAAATAGAGTCACTGTAAAATACATAGATGTCACAATAAATTGTTTAACGAATCGAGATACGCAACAACCGTCACTAACTGCGGTACCAAGTAGTCGTTGTAGGATCGTAGAACCGACGCGACCGAACGGCAGTGATAAGCGTAAAACGCTCGAGTTCGTGCGAGCGATTAAAAGAGAAAGAGAAGGTGGTCCTTACCGGTAGAACGCACGTTTCACTGTGTTCTAACCGCACAAAATTATAACTGACGAGTTGCTAGTACCCACCATAAACATAAGCACCACTGACTGCCCAACCGGAGAGCCAAGTCAGGAAGGAGAAGGCGCGTGGAATATGTGAGGGTAGGAGCAGAAAATGTGTTTACAAGGTGGCCCATTGGTCAGTAGAACGTACTAAATTGAAGCGCGCAATCGGAAAGGATATTGTGCTGTTCTTGGGGACGACCTTCGCAAGGAGAATATATTCTCTTCCCTGTACAGTCCCATATTTGTCTTGAATTCTCAAGAAAAGAATTCTGTAAGCATTTCTTGTGCCAATTGATGCGGGTACTAGGGGTATGAATAGATGGGAGATTTATCAGTATTTTATTTACTCTTAAGTGTTCAATTTTGGCTGAAGATCCGTGTTTCTGATCGTAGAACAGATGGATTTTTAAAGTATATTGCAGATGATTACTCCGCGGAATGCGGATTATGTAAATATTAATTAGTTGTGTTATTACAGGTGAATGGTTAAAGGTAAATGGGATCGGCAATGCTGGCGCCACCTGTTAACGAGACGGTGAAACCTGTTGATAATTTTGTACGCCCACGTTGGCTTTCAAATCTTCATACAACGGACAGTTACAGAGGTAATCACGTATTATAATAATCGTGTATCATTCCAATAAGAATTTGGATAATAAAGCATGGTGAAAGGTCAGAGTATTATTTACTTTTATCTGCAGAAAATTCATGGCACATAGCCTACAAAATATATGGATATTCCAGGTGTGTATTTAAATAAATCTACCTACGATTCATATACTTCTATGTCCCAACTTCCACATCGGCTGATGAATGTCAATTCACAAATATTGTAATAAACGTCACGAGGATACTGAGAACGAGGCAATTATAAAATCACAGACGCAGAATCTGTAACTGCACCAAATTCTATATTGGTCTGCATGATTTCTATACTTTAAAAAATCCTCAATAGCACTACTCTGTGTACAAAAGTAATCATTTCAAAATAGCCTTTAAAGGTATACGCAGTATTATAATGAAGCACCTTTGATGAGAAGTGAGAAATAAAATAAAAGAAGCTGTGGGGCAACAGGTAGCAGGGAACGGCGTGGTCCATTAAACCCAACTTGTTTTTAAAGATTCAAAACTCACCGCCAAAGATTTTGCATTTCTAATGGTCTCACGTCGTCGCACTCGCGTTTGATAATCACTTAAACCGCGTAGATAATTATTTTCTTTATCGTAACCGACAGTGGACGACTTGCGTATAATTTTGACATTTTTCTTACGCGGCGCCATATTGTCGAATATTCGGCGTCGCCGATCGTAGTGCCTCGTAGCGGAATTCCGCTGTAACGTGAAAGCAATTCTTTTTTTTTTGAATGCGTATCCTGCTAAAGCCGATTGAAGTCCTCATCAATTAGTATTTACACCTAATTTATTATGAGGTCATTTATAGTTGATTACGGATCATGTGTAATGATTAAATAAATTTCAGAGATTATGAACTTTGAGTTGTCCAATAGGAGAGCAACAGCTTTATAAGCGTCGCGTAAACATGCTTTATAGCACGTTACATTTGTCAAATCTTTAATTTCGCTTATCGAAATATACTGTATTTTATAGAAAAGGTCAGGTGACATTAATATCAGAAATCTGTTATATGTATTATTTTCAATAAACGCCATGGCGTTCGTAAACGTTACACAAAGAGTGATCACGAGTATCAAATAATATTAAACTGTAAATGTCTGCTTTTCATTTCTTGTCCTTATCCTTATCCTTTTCTTTTTCTTTCTCCTTGTCCTGGCCCTTGTCCTTATTCTGCTGTAAAGAACCAACAGCTCGACGAACAGCTTCAGAATGAGGATCCACACCAGGCAAGTTCTCTAGGACAGATTGTAAGAAAGCAGGGTCTGACATCACTGCAGCGTAGTCTTCTTCGACTTCCATAGCTTCTTCCTTCTGCGTCTCAGGTTCTTCTATAAGAAATTGGGATTTCTGATTTGATTATACTGAGGTTAGGTTAGGTTGGTTATTGTGAATTAATACAACTCACGTTGATCCTGCATCGACATTTGCATTGCAAAAGCAATCTGTTCTTCCTCTGTCATGTGAGCAAAGTCAGGAACATTTCCAGCAGCGGAAGTTGTATTGTCTGCTGGAGCGGGGGTATCATCGGCTCCTTCCAAAGACATGGCTAGAGCGCGTTGTAACATGGCTTCTTGGTTGCGAGCTTCTTTCATGGTTTCTGGTTGCTTACTTACTGATGAATCAACGACCTGTGTTCGTCTTGCTTCGTCTTCCTGGCGCTGCCTCTGTTCCTCCATGGAGACGCGAAGAGCCTGAGCAACGAAAAAATAATATTGATTTAGGGAGGGGGGGGGGGGGGATTTTGGAGAGAATTCAAATGCTTAGGAATACAGATATTCTTACTAATGCCAGTTCCGGATCTTCGTTAGGATCTACGCCAAATTCGAAGGCTGCTGGACCTGGTGGACCCATACCATCCTCACCCTGAATTATCGGTGATGAAATTAAAGCATCTGACAAATGGGGACCTGGAGGAATTGTTACAAGATGGCTACCAGTGCCATCCTTTCCATTGAGTGCATCTATAAATGCTGCAAGGACGTCATGATTTACGCTCTCCTCCCCAAAGCTTACTATATCCACGTTGACCTTCTCTTTTTTCAGACGTTTAGCTAGTTTTACTAGTTCCTTTTCATCTATCTGGATAGGACTACCCACAAAAGCTACTATGCGCATCTTGTGATTCTTTCCTTGACGGTGTTTTAGTGCCAGCTACAAATACATGAAATAGGTTGGGTTATTATTGTCCACATAATCCAGTTGCTCTTCCAATAATCAAAGTAGTCGAAATTTTAATACTCACATGCGCGATTCTAATACCAGTTATGAGACTTAAATTTCCATTAGGTTGAACCTGGTGAAGTTTTGATAAAATTCGTCCCACGTCACTGGTTAATGTTGCAAGTACCTCAACACTGATGAAACAATATATATGTTAAATTTTACATAGAGTTAAGTTATTATACTTAACATTGATAGAACATTTACTTGGCGAGAGTGATAAGGCCAACATTATTTTCAGGATTTGAACGAGTTTTTGAATGGCAGACTAAGTTAACAGCATCTTGTTGGGCCTGTAATCTAGTTGGCAAGAAATCTCCATTTCTCATATAGTCGCTGTTGTCGACACTGTCAAACAAAGAAATCAGATTAATCACTCCCCGCACAGCCACTGCACTCGATATTTTTAAACAAAGAAACAAGATTAATCTACGGATGCTGTATTATCATAAAAGTTAAAGAGATCCACACTACAATCCAACAATAGAAAATATATTACACCTCTGATACACTTTATAATTTCAATTATTATGTGAGTAAAATGTAATTCGTTTAATCTGTCCTCCTTAACGATTATGTATCCCAATTGACAAGAATGCTTAAGGTTAAGAAAAAGAACTTTCTGGATATGACTAACACTCAAGAGCAGGCCAATCAAATAAATAATTATAACATATTAGTAATCGATAAAGGAAGTATCTAATTCATCTAAATAAATCTACAAGTTTTAGAAGCCTTTTATATTGACATGAAGCCATTCAACTTTGCATTGTCACTCCGAAACAACGATAATGTTTCTTGGATATAGTGCATAAATATGTTCAGAATTAATATAAAAAACATATAAATATAAACCATACAAGGTAAACTATTAAAAAATTTGAATTAAAGTTACTAAAATCCCATGAAGAAATGTAAATTAATTAAAAATATACACAGCTCACCATATCATAGTACTTTCGAGCACCATCTTGGATCACTGATCTGCTCCATTTCCTGCGTTCCACGTTCCTTCATTCGATGGCCAATCCGCCATACTTGAAATCACATTCCCTTGCAACATAAAACATCTTCAAATATAATAACATACTGCAATTTATTTCATTCTATGAATTTGCGGAAACACATAAGCCAAGCTTCATATTTTTGACCATTTACTTGTCACTAGGTGTATTAAATTTGATTATAGATTTTATATAAATTTTGATGATCCTAATTAGACGTGATCAACATATAAGATAGACAATATTAATAATAACATATGTAATATGTATATTAATATTATGAGTAGCAGTGCTGTGCTGGACTTTTATTTTACATTAGTCTTATCCTCCGTCCACATTTATACTTCATCCGGCAAATGGATTCTCAATTAAATGTAAATTACAGGAAGCATGACAAAATATATTTCTGTTAAAAATACAAAAATCTTAGTATTGTCGGATTGTTTAGAAGAAAAAACCAAAGGAATATTATTTTAAATAAATAAAACATCGCATTTACCGAACTAACCATTGTCAAAAATATTGAAAAGTTAGAGAGACGATTTCAAAATGAACTTCTCATCCTACACATTAATTTAATAGTATCTACAATATCCATTTCTATGTAACCACGACAGTCAGATAACCAGGAGGCGGCGTAGAACGAGTAGAATTTCTTTGAGAAATTCTTCTGAACCAGGATAAGCTGTTCCTGGGACTTGCCTGCGGTGCGGTAGGTTGCGATTGCTAAAATAAATTAAGGAACATCTATTAGCATCTCCAGAAGCGTAGAAAAAATGATGATAGATAAAAACAATATATTGTTACCTGTCTAGCATAAGTAGAAGAAACCCATTCATTTGCAGCCATTTCGCGTTTTTGCACAGCCTTTTTATGCTGCCACCATAGAAACAATTGAGCCATAGCAGCACTGACTAATAACAAAGGCAACAAAATGCACAGCAAAACAGTAGCGTTATTAATCCCAAAAATTAAAGCAATTCCAGCGGCAGCCAATACGACGATGAGCACAGTAGCCGCAGCCAATCCAGTGCGATAAATACCATAGCGTCTTTCTAAAACAGAAGCAAGAACCATAATGAATACAATGGTTGAATAAAAATCATATAAACTAACTATACTATTATTAGACTCCACATAAACAACTACATATACAGTTACAATATAGATGCCTAGAAAACGACATTTGTCCCTATCCTCAGAGTAACGAAGATGATAATATGAATGCAGTAGAAATATAGTATGGAACCCATTTAAAAAATTCGGCTTAAAAAACGTCTATAATATCAAGTCGACTTAATAGAACAAGCGTATAAATCGAAACTATTCCAGAGCGTATGGGTAAATGCTCTTGATTGATTGAAATAACTTGACAATTGGTCGGCATGCGTTGCAGTACCACCGCCATGGTATGCAAGTCGACAAATAGTGTATTTAATTGATAGATGGAGTGCACTGATAAAATAAACAATTATGCTTACCACTGGTCAACGGAGCTGCCTCGGCTGTCCTGTCCATCTCAGGCTGCACACTCCTTGTTACCATATAACTCAATGTTGTGGACTCCCACTACCGTCAGCAGAGCGAAAAAGAGAAGGTCATAATCCTCCGGTGTACGGTAGAAGTTGTGACCGCCGCTTTATGTTGTTACACCAGCGTGCAATTAATCCAGGTGTAATGCGAGAGCATTACCTGAATGAAATGGAGAGGAGACCGTGTTATATCTTATCGCTATTATATATCCATGCCAGAATAGCCCGCAGCGTTCTCTTATCTTTTTCATGAATTTAGATACACTTGGACTATCGTTGTACGTGAAATGATATACGTGAAATGACGCATGATGATCTAAGGACTGGCATTTAGATTTTTTTGAAATTAATGGATAATGTTGCAGTTTTCAGAACCTTGATTCAGAGAATCGTCTGGAACTGAAGATGCCGAAGAAAGTTTTTTATTGGTAGGAGACTATTTTTGGAATAGCTGAAGTAGGCCATACATATATAATTGATTCGATTAGATAAATATTCTTCGTGAATTTCAATGGGAATTTCGTAGAGGAATTATGGTGATCATTCCTTTTTAAATAGGATCTGTATATCATTTGTAGGCGATTTATGTCATAGTACCATGTATTGGTATATGCATAAGTTATTAGCTTATGCCAGTAGGTAGACATGTGGCACCAAATTGTGGTGAAATTAAGAAGTTTTCTAACAGATTAATTACTATTAGTTTCCGAGCGCTATTCGAAGATGGCGCCAAAAAATTGAAGGAGACGCTGCAAACTGCAAACTGAAGAGCGGCGAAACTTGAAACTGAATTGTTAACATTTTAAAGTTTTAAATAAGTACTTACTACAAGTGCGAGAAATACGAAATTATGAGTATTTATCTATACTAGAAAAGGAAATCCATATATATGTTGACTATATGCATTTTAGCGTTAACTTTTCTTTTAAAAAAGTTTCGAAATTTTATCACTGCTTTTCTACAGTGCCGATTTGCCGCTTGCCATACAAGTTCATGACATGTAGTCGATTTGATAGATCGCGATTACTATAGAAATGTGATGATATGAAATAACTTTTTAACCATTTATGTAATGCTGGTTCAGCAAGCGCGCAATAGGTTTCTAGTCGCTTTAAAAATTGTATAGGTTGAGTTTTCTAGGTAAAAAGAATATAATCTGCTATATTGTAATCTTACTTTATTAATTGTCTCATGGTTACAGTAAAATTTTATTTATAAGGAAAATCAACAAGATAAACTAACATTTTTAATTTAACAGATTAGTGATTAATTATCTGTACACTTTCACCATCTTTTGATAAAATAAACTCACTTTTCTTGTAATGATGGAGATTTGTTAACCTTTGTGAATGTGAGGCCATATATCCGATTCTGTAAAACTTAGGTAAACGTTTGAATCCCCCAATATCTGCCAAATTGTTATTGTAATCCCACTGATTATTAGCTAACTTATGAGCATGTCTTTTGAACAGAGTCTTCAATTTTGCATCTTCAAGCATATCTGCCTTAGGAGGCAGTTGAAAACGTCCTTTGAGGAGATTCAGGAAAAATTGCACCTGCAGAAAATAAATAACAAAATACCATCAACTATTTGTAAAAAGAACATTGAAATGTTATTTTGCTATAAAAGGGCCTTTTTACCTGCATGTGAAACATTGGAAATGGAATGACAACAAAAGGTATCCCAACAAGGCACATAGTAGGATGTGCTATGTTAATCAAATGTTTGTACAGTGGAGAAACATAATTATCGTCCACTTGAATTCCACAACTTTCATCGAGAAATGGAAATTTATACTTGTATCCGGTACAAAAAATGAACGTATCAGCTGAAACAGAAGTTCCATCCTTTAGAAAAAAGTGATTCACGCTGATTCTCTCTATTGCGTCGACCTGAATGATGTTAGATGGAAGTGCACTAGTTATTCTGAAATACAAAGAAAATTCTAATTTATTCTTTGGTTTTGTTTTGTTACAAAATTTCATTGATATTTACTTGGCATTATGATGACTGAGATATACTTTATAGGCGTGACTGTGTAATTCAATTGCAATATCAGTACCAGAAGAAGATGCTCCTAGAATAATCACAGTCTTGCCTGAATATACTTCTGGTTTCCTGTACGAGTGACTATGAAGCATTGTTCCTGAAAACGTTTCTATTCCTGGTATGGATGGTACGTTCGGTTCAAAATAATGCCTGGGATTAAAAGAGTTCTTAAAAATAATTGTGTACTAGTATATTAATTGATGTATGATTGATTATTGTATACCCATTGCAAATTAAAACCGCATCGAATTCTCTTTCTTCGATATTCTGGGTTTTCAGATTCTTTATACGAACATGCCACTTGCTACTTTCTGCAAGATCGGAGCTCACCTTTGGCTTTATATTCTCTACCCTGACATTAAGCTAAAATTGTATATTACATTAATACCAAAAAAGTGCATAAAACTGAACTATTGCTACCTGAATTAAACTATGCAATTGAAAATGATCAGCATAGTTCCTCAAGTACTGCAAAACCTGCTGATGAGTAACATAGCTACGTTCCATCTCTTCGAGTCCACTAAAGTCTGGAAAATTCATAATCTTCCCAGGCAAATTAGTTCTACAACACACAATACATCCAAAATGAATGTTTTAAAACTACTGGGAGACCAATTAAGAAATAAATAAAGACTTTTACTAACCTCAGATTATAATACATACTAGAGTGTATAGGATATCCAAATTCATCAACCCCAGTCTTCTCATTATAAACCCAAGTACCACCTACAGTGTTAGTCTGTTCAAAAACAGCGGGTTCAAAGCTTTCGGTGTCTGCCGCCAGAAGTCTAGCAGCACAAAGTCCAGCAGCGCCAGCACCCACAACGCAAACACGCATTCTCGAAGGAGAAACTTCTTCGCCAGAAGCCATTTTTCATTAAAGAAATACCAAAGCGACACTCACGTCTGAAAAGCAATTCAACTACTGTCTCCAATCGACCCGCTTACGCTTGGGTCTTTATAATATCAGTAATGGCGGAAAACCACATGAAAATAAAAGGAGACAATCACCGTTCTAGTCTTGTTTTTCTACACGAGCCATACAAACTGTATCTAGTAAACGGAAGCTCGTGGTTAATTATGCCCTCCTATCGCAAATTGTTCAAACTTTCCTTATTTGTTCAAACAGATAATAGACGATAATTTTTCGTCAAACAATCAACAATCTCGTATATATAATAATAGATATAAAAACCGTAAAACTGCGATGCAACGATACAAATGATATACATATACACAAATTATAAAAATCCACCGTTCACTCCGATCAATAAATACTCAGACAAGTAGTCAGCGCTCAGATAATCTATATCCAATGATCATTATCAAATCTTTACCGCAGCTCTTAAAGCCTCAAATTACCTGAACTTATCAGTTAACAATTAAGGATTCTTTAGAATCTATTAATATCTAGGACGCGATAAGTGGCAAAGACGCAAATAGCATTAAAATATTTATTACTTGTTCCTTAATAACATATATAATATTACCTCGCAATTAAAAACTCTATTGTGATAATAATTAATTAATAATAATAATAATTATGTTGAACTTAATCGTATCCAGTTCTGAGCAATATAATATAATAATTATTATCAATATAATAATAATAGAAATCTATGTTACAAGTTGGAATAAACTCCAATTTCGATATCATCCTCATCTTTCATTCCTTCTCGCTTAACAAAAAAGAAACATCGTCCATCATAATTATCCGCGTGCTACAAATCACGTCTGATGGGAACGATTGGATCGGTGCGTCAGCACTAATTAATTACAATTTGCCAATATGATTAACGCTTCGATGTGTCCTGAGAATATGTGGAAAAAATACAAGAGCACAATTTTTTATTATAATTCTCTCTCTCTCTCTCGCTTCCCTTTTCATAATCGCTCCTGGCGCAGTTGACACTGACAATGATTCAATACGGTACAATGGTTACCGTAGCTGATAAAGCCTAAAGAGAAAAAGGTCTTATACTTCCAGACCCAAAAATACGGAGCTAAAAAATACGAAGAAAACGAGGAAATTCAAAATCTACAAACAGACGAAGAAAACCTCGTTGGGTGAACGAGAGGCGCGTTTCCAATTCACATGGAGCAAGAAGTATTCTCGTGGAAACTTTTTAATATTTATGTACAGAAAAACAGGTGGCGTGATCTCGTGGTATAAATGGTTCTTAAGGGATGAAGAGTAAGGGAGGTTCAGAAGAGAGGAATCTTGTCGCTATAATGTCAAGTGTCCGACGACGGATGCTCCGAGTGAAGAAGAGACGCGCTTCACGCGTTTTAACAGTACAGATTTATAATAACAAATTAATAAGCCGCGATATATAAATATACAAAACAATTGTGATTCGATCTGAAAAAGGAAAAGGGTGGTGGTGCGGGTGGATTGATTGCGCTTCTCTGTAAAAGGGACAGAAGACGAGTGGGTTAGTATAAAGTTAATTTCGTTTGGATGCCGTCTTGGGCGGTTTGGGATTAACAAAGGGAAAAAAAATTAATAACTTATACGCGAAAAAGGCAATATTATACAGAGTAAAGGGCAATTAAGCTCGAGCAATTAAAAAAAAAAGGAAAAAATAAAACTGACACGGGACATTCATTCTTCTTGAACAGCATAATGCCCTCCCAGTCGCCTGTTAACAATATTCAAGGTACTCAGTGGGACAATCGGTTGTTGCCTTTGGAATGAAATTAAATTTATATTCGACGAGGGCCGCGGTAGGTGCAGGGTCGAATTACTTTAGTAAAACAAGATGAGGGAAAGGAAAAGAAAGAAAAAAAGAAAGAAACAAGAATCGACATAGTCGTTGTGATAGCGTATTTTAGGTGGTGGAAGAACAAAGTAAATTTCTTTCTCCTTTTTTGCATCTCCTTTCGTTCTCTCCTACGTTTGGAAGCTACTTCGATTATCTATGTCACGAGTTTTACATGGTAAATTCTCTCCCGTCTGCTTATTCGCCTTTGATACTTCCTCTCCGTCATCCCTTGAGACATTGTCACTGTATCGCAAGACAGAAACTTTATTCTTCTCTGCTTTATTTCTTCGCTTCTCATTAAAAATAGCAAACAATGATACAATCACTACATCTCTTGGGTAAATACAAAAGTATTTGAACATAAACGTACATACGGGATAGCTCAATCGACAAGTTCCGCATTTTATAGACAGAAACAACTAATACCAGGCTTTCTAAGTGAAAGAACGACGAACTTTGGCAAGTGTTTTTTTTCTTTTTTCTTTTTCCGTCGTCCTTAGAAGATTCAGCATAAATGCACAAGTACTTATAGACTCTCGTATTTTCAATCTTATTTCTGTATGCACATTGAGAAGCAGCTTTAAAGCTTCGGATGTGTATCGATAAGATCATTCCAGGATGATTGCTCTCCTTATAATAGGAAACGTGATTAAAGAAAAAAGCAAGATCAAGAAGGGTAGCCACCCAAAAGAAATAAAAGAAAAAAAGAAAACTAGAAATGAGATTCTCTCGAAGAAGAAAAAGAAGAAAACAATAACAAGCAAATTATTCGACTTGGCGAATAATTAGGAATAATAAGGCGCGCATGTAAGCCCACGTCCCGATGCATATTTGGTGTTGACTTTTGATTCCTAGTGCGATCGTTGTATGTAAAATATATACCGTACGCTTTTATGTCCACGCTAACGAGCATTGGCGCAATTTACTTTCATTCTACAATTAATATATGGGTAATAGAATTAATCATTTATTTCCCATTGGAGCGTCAATCGATAGCTCCTCGGCGTTCTCCTTCTGTTTTTTTCTTTACGTAATATCATTGGATCGATGCGTTGGATCCTCTTTTTTATCAAATTTTTTTGGTGTATAATTTACAAGGCAAGAAATCAAAAATCGATTTACCGACTACTCTATTCCTCTTTTTTCATTCCTTCCCTCTTCCCTGTGCTTATGTTAATTATTTTCTTTAGGGATACAGAAAAACCTACACTGAGCTATCGTACAAGGCATGCCAAGATGGACTATATCAATTGTTGATCTGATAACGCAACGGCAATAATTGTCCCCTTCGCTTCTCATCATTATATAACATTTATATAACAGTGTATACGAACTTCTATATAATCGACGTAGAGAATATTGTATTTGCCGTATGAAAGAACGGTATGGATGGTACCAATATATACTATATATGTATATGTGTATATATATTTTTTCGCGATTGTAAACGTTCGTGTAAGAAACGTTGCGCTATGTACAAATAACGTGGCTGGAAAAGCAGTGTTTCTCCATATAGGCAATTACCAGGACCCTCGACAAGATATCTTTTTAAGAATAGTTAAGAGCTTGATCGAGATACGATGGTAATGGCCTAAGTAAATCTTACAGGCGTGGCGTTCCGGATTAAGAAAACGAGCATGAATACAAACGAAGATCACACTTTATCCTTCGTCGAAGGAAACGTCGCGATTTCGTCGTTGCCTTCTGCGTGTCTTTTTTTAGGTTTATCATTCTTTCCCTTTTATTCTCGCTCTATTTTTTTCCTTTCCGTTTGCTTTGCGCCAGAGCTTCTTCATGTTTCTCCGTAACACGATTCTTTTGTTCCTCTACAATCTTGAAATCCATGTTCTCACTATCTCGAGCAACTATCGTAGACTACGACGTTTTCCTTAACCCTCGCTCACGGATGAAAGTGAACTTCGCGTCGAGCCTGCAGTATGATGCGTCAGATCCGGTAGATCCGGTGGGAGGCAAAGTGGTATTGCGCTGGGTCCATAAATTGCTTCTTGCTCTTCTAATTGCAGAGCGAATTGCTCCTCCAGTCTCTGAAAGTATTTAATTACGTTAGAACAATCATCAATATTTTGTCTACACGACTTCTAATTAAAGATTCCTGTAAACATCTTATAAAGGAGAAGTATCTGTCGGAACTATTGGGCTGGAATGATTGATGTGTGAAATTTCAACTAACCTTTTGCACGAATCGATCCCATCAACTGATTCTGTATTAATTTTGTTCTTTTTTATTGGATAATCCGATTTTCATATTTTGACAATACAAACAAACAGAGGCACGGATGACACCCAAATGTAATAAGTTATTAGCACGCTAGCGGCACGTTATGATTTCAATTGGTCCAGTTAAACAATGTTCCTTTTTTTTCTAATCTTTTTTGAATTTCCAGCAACGCACATACACACGCACACGCAATATCTTGGAGTATTTTAAGACTTCGGTGAGAAGTTTGTAATAGTATATTCTAAAGCAAGAAACGAAAAATGAGACAGTGACATAACACACTGGACGATAACGTGGAATGAGATTGGAGAAATCTGCAGGAAGCATAGCCAGAAACGAGGATAGAAGCAAACCAAACACACGGGGGCGAAGGAAAGAAAAAAAATTAGAAAAGAAAAGACAAAAACGACATAAAGACAATAGTTAATCAAAGCACTCAATCGAAATTGCCTTGGAATCTCGACGGGATACATACAATGATATTCCTGAAGAAGTGGACAAGTCGAGGAAGACAATAGAAATAAAAATGTCACGTGAAACCAAGAAGAGCCACAAAGAAATCCCCAAAGAATGGCGACGATACTTTGGAAAGAGAGAGACACAAGACGACACAAATGATCCCAGGATGTTCTGGAGAATTTCAGGAGTTTTGGTAGCCCAGGATGGAATCCACATGTAAATTATTTACGAGGAGAGGATGGCGCCACGTCGGGTTTTGAGAAACTTCTGATCA
Source organism: Trachelus troglodyta (assembly GCA_030142635.1). NCBI lineage: Eukaryota > Metazoa > Arthropoda > Insecta > Hymenoptera > Cephidae > Trachelus > Trachelus troglodyta. The sequence continues at coordinate 376,640 of JARQTJ010000623.1, read as the reverse complement.
GAGAACTACGCACTGACGTGTCAGAGCCATTTGATCTCAATGACACCCGGGGGATACTGAATACCGACGGAGATGTTGGAGTGGATCTAGGATGTCGTGGTTCAGTTTGCCAAGGATCAGATTTGAGCATTGTCTGCATGTCGTAATGCGAGAAGGAGAAGGAAGATAGACGAGAGGGCAAGTGGTCTTTGTATCTCGCCTCCAAGGCTTCCAATTGAGTCGCCAGCTCCGCCTCAATCTTCTATAACATCAGATTAAATTCCTTTAATTTAGTCGCCATTTTCGATAGGAACTTCCGGTCAGAATTCCAATTGACTTAGGTAAAAAGAGGAGTACATTCAGAGTCATATTAGGGGATGGGTCGAGATGGCAATATCAAAATGGATAATTGATTTACAAGTATCGATATAATAAAATCAAATAGTAGTAATTTCTTGTCATTCAATTGAAAGTTTGAAAGTTTACCTGTTTACGTGGCTTTAATTGTGCTTTCCATTCTCTGAGCTCTTTCGTGTACGCTTCTTCCTGTTCCTTCAGCTTCATCGTCTCATGTTCCATCAGCATCTTTCTTTTCTCATTTTGAAGCTGTTCCAGTTCTTTTATGGTGGCGTCACTCTGTGCCCTAACCTCTTCTAACTGTCTGGCGTGTTTCAGTTCGAAGCGTTGTTGTTCAGCACGATATCTCTTCTTCTCGTTCTCCTGGAACTTCTTCAGCTTCTCTCTTTCGGCATCTGGGTCGGATGCTAGCGTAGAAGACATTATGGATATGCGCATTGACTCGCGGAACATCATCTCCCTGGCTTTCATCTCGTTACGAATCCTCTTAGGCAAGTTACGACGTTCAGCAGTTTGCCTCTTTATAAGTTCCTCCTCCTTCCTCTGGTTCATCCTCTTCATCTGCTCCAACTCCTTCTCGTGCCTGATCAGCATCTGGTGTCGCTGGAGGAAGAACATGTCCTTCAGCTGTCTCTTCAATAATTGTTGTCTCTCATGAATTTGTCGCTCCTCCAGTTCCCAGATGGCAGCTTCACGTGCCCTCATCAGCTGCTGCTTCTGCTGGAGGAATTGCCTCTCCATCAGGGCTATCTTCTCCCGGTGACTGTCGGAGAGTCTGCGCAAGGATGTCTCATGACTTTCGTTTAGCTTTTCCAGGAATAACTTCTCGCGTTCTTCGTGCTCGGCTTCTAGCTTCTCCTTGCGTGTTTTGAAAGCGCTCTTCCTCTTCTCCTTCGGCATCAAGTCGACCTCTTGCTTCAAAAGTCGCAGCTCTTGTTTTAGACCTTCCCTGAACTGTTTTAGTTCACGTTCTTGTTCGCTGCGGATCTTCTTCGAAGCTAGTCGGAGATCTGCTTCTTGCTGAGCCTCCGCACGTTCTATTTGCTGTCTCTGTTGACGAGCCAGAGTCTCTAGGTCACTCTCCGCACCACGTTCTAGCACTTGTCGTTCCTGCTCGAATTTCTTCTCCTGCTGATCCTTATTAAATTGCGCCTTTTGAGATAGGTCTTGGAATTGCTTTTGCTCCATCTTCTGGAGCATCTTCAGTTCACGAAGTTCTTGCTTCCGGAATATCTGGTCGTCGTATACCTTGCCGTTCTCGTCGTCCCCGTAGATGACCTTGGATGTCGTCGTGGTTACAACGACACCGTCAATTTCAAACTTCCTAGTGCGCTTTCTCGTCTTCTTTTTCAGATTCATCATCTGTATATCTTCCTTCGTTCTAGTTGGCCTGGGAATCTCACGATTGTAATCAGGTTTCCTCCTGAGGACAACCTCATCATCAATTTCAGAAGATTGCCTGGATTCTCTGCCTATATGATTTTCTTTATTGGATTCACGACTGTCCTGGCTTATCGTCGTAGAAATCGATTCAGCATCGGATCTATCTATACTTTTGCTAGGAGTATGAGACCTGGTTGAACCTGAATCGCTGTGTGACCTGGATCCTTCATAACTATCCGGAGATACTCTCTTTTCCTTGAATGCCTTTACACTCTCTTTCTGCTTAGAAAGCTTAGGTACTCTGTCGTTCTCTCGACGAACCTGGCCATTCATCTTGGTGGAGTTGCGCTCGACGATGTCGTCTACGTCAGTAGACTCCAGCGTGGTACCAGCAACGGTCATACCCAATTTATTAATCTCATCTCCACTATCGCTCTTGGAACTTGATCTCTCAATCGAACTAATATCGCTGTGTGATGATCCTGTCCTGGCAACATTGATTTTCGCCATCATCGAGGAATCCTTGACCTGTTCCTTATCGTCGCCGACTGTAACGACAGATACGTGACTAGTATCCTGTAACTCGTCCACGATCGGACTCACTATCACGACCTCGGACTCGTCCAGCTTTTTGCCGATCCTCTTTGACGTATCGGCGATGACGATCGCCTGTTCCTGGGGTACGTACTCCAGACTGTCAAGACTGGGGAAGCCATCGTCGTCAGTCGAACTCTCGTTCACTTGAGTCTTGTTTGTCTCGTTGGCTACGATCACCACTTCGGACGTCGGCGAAGGTCTACGAGGTGGAGGTGTCGAAGCGGCGTCGATCAACACTGGAGGATGAGTCGTCACTACGGTTACTTGACTGACGTTACTGGCTAGACTGTTTGAAGGATCCGGGGAGTCTGAAGTTATTCTCACCGTTGACGTGTTAAGACGGATATCTTGGTCCGCTTGGGACTTTCCTATAAAAATGAATAAATTTCAGGTAATCAAACTAGTTATTTAATAATTGATTATCTTTCAATTACTATAAAAAAGGATAATTACCAGTGATTACAACGATATTATCGCCACTACTGCTCCTGGAGACACTTCTGCTCCGGATGGGCGTCGACGTTATGACAGATACGTTAACGCCAGAATCACGACGTTCCCTGTCGACGCTCCTGTCTACGGTATCTTCCTGGGTTCTTTCGCCAGCGAGCCACTTTTTATTACCAGTCTTGGCAACGAACACTTCGGAGAAGTTCTCCAACGAGTCGTTCCTCGAGGAGCCTTCGCTGCGACTCTTGGCGAGGCTCTCAGTCTTCGATATACCAAAATCGCTTTTGATGTCCTCAGTAGAGTTCGACTTGACGGAGGACTTTTCCGAAATACCCTGAGCATTACTGGAATCCGAGGATCTTTTCAGAGTGTCTATGGAGGCGTCGCTTATTCTTTTACTCGAGTCCATTGAAATTCTCTTCTCGAGAACGGCGTTCAGTTTCTCCTCGACGGATTTACGTTTCTCTTCAAGGCTCCTTCGACTCTCGTCGACGGATTTTTGTTTCTCGTATCTGGGTCTTTCTTCCACCGACGGTTTCCGATCATACCTAAGTGCAAAAGGGTATCAGCGTTGGAATAAAATTTCTCAAAGATAAGAAAATAAAGTTTTACAATTCTTAATGATGCCCACCTGTTCTTTTCCTCTAATGATGCCTGTTTGCTGATGACGGGCTTCTTCGTGTCTTCCGGTTCCAGTTTGATCGGTACAGATTTCCGTTTCTCGTCGCCGTTACCCTGTCGCTCCGTAGATTTTTGTTTTTCCTCAAAGGATTTCGTTATGGCACCAGCGCCCTTATCTTTATCTGGTGTGTCCTTCCTCTTTTCCAAGGATATAGCATTCTCCTGGCTGGATTGTTTCTCCAAGGGTTTCTTCTCCCCGTTGAGACGTTCCAGCTTATTCAGCTTATCTTGCTTTTCGATGACGTTCCTTGTTTTGTCCACTACTTCCATGGCACTGGGTTTCTCAACAGTCTTTGGAATGTTTTCTTTCTCTTCGCCCTTGCTATCTTGCCTTCCTGGTGGTGGCGGCGCAGGACCCTTGTCTCTAGATATTCGTCGCTCGTTCGTTTCGCTCGGAATTGGTGGTTTGGGTGCCTGAAATTAGCGCAGAAAATTTTTAATCAACGTCAATAAAGTTCAATTCATTCTGATCCAATTAAAATCTAGCGTATTAACTACTTTCAGCACATTATCATACCTGTTGCTTCTTTTCCACGAATCCAGGTATATTTTCCCTGGATTCAGTTTTGCGCAATTTCTTGTTTCTCTCATCCTTTTCACCATCCCGATTGATCTCTCGCTTGTTACTCTCCTCGCGCTTTGGAGACACGGGCGACACAACAACACTTTCCTTCTCCATGACTGAAAAATTAACGTTGAATGAAAAATCAACTTACTAAGGCATCAGCAATACATGATAATCATTCGATAAGATAATTCTCCTACAAACTTACTCTTAACGTCAGTGTCGCTGCGCATAGATGCAGAGTCATCTCCGAGTTGGTCCAGCTCCAGGGGTAGCTGCGACGTGCGCTGCTCCTGGAATATACCAGTGAGAATTAAGTACTGAAGAAATGACAAACCCGGCGCAAGAGAGCGGTTTAAGATATATCTCCCATATACCAAGAACACGATAAACAAAAATTTATAATACGACACATTGATAAATTTATGTATTAATAAACGAAGGCATGATTGATCTCTGCCATTACTTTCTTTTTTATTTCATTGGCAAAAGCTACTGACCTGACAATCGCACGGGTGATGGGGCTGGCGAGGCCCAGGTGAGCCGCATGCACAGCCAAATTCTTAAGTTACAACGGAACATCCATTAAGAACTAATTCTTATTGAAAAAAAAGACAAATAAATCTGGGATACTAGAAAAAGACTACTGTCAATTTTGGCCTTTGCTCGTTCTGTCCAACGGAACAAGCACGCCAAAGAAGTTGGACAGACTTAGCTACAGGATTTATCAAGAAGGGGCTAATCAAAGGGCTTCTGATAAACTGCATTAATAAGAAGAATAAAAAGTGTAGCATGCATCTCTTATCAATAAGTAATAATACTGATAGAACTGTTGTCGTTATTGCTTCGTGGTCGAAGCGTATATCTCGCAATGGCTTCCCCCTTGAAAATTGCCCATATGTATAAAATATCGAACCATCTACAAAATTTCATTTCACTCGGAAGCAGCTTACCGATACGCTGATACTGTTCTCTGTGTTTTTTCGCCTTTTTGGCCTTCTATTGGTAGTGCGAGCGTGTAACAACGTACGTCAAATACGACTGTTAATAAACAATTAATAATTCACGACGTATCAATCAATCGAAAGATCCTAACGGCGTAGCGGTGAAGGATTAAGCGAGGATTCATTATTTGTGTATTAAAAAAAGTGTGCCACTTGACGTTATCTCATTGAACGATTAATTGTCCGATATAGATCAGCAGAAGAATGTATGACATTACGTAGGAGATTGTCTGTAGGTAAATTGACATCGGTTGACGTTATGTTGTTGCACATACCTCTAATGTAATTTAAAGAATAGTGCATATATCTCTATGTAGAGGGAACCTCGAATCTCATCGCCAGAAACCATCCGCGATTCGATATTCCCAACGTGCAAAAGGATCTAGTCGATAACGAGCTGATCTCATTGCTCTATAGGTTAAATATGCTTTGTTAGTAGCTGTACGATCACCCACCTCGGCATCCTCGTCGACAAGCTCCTCTTCGACGACGTCGGCTTTATACTCCAGTAGAAGATCGCGTATGGGTTTTGAGTCGAGGGTTCTGTTGATGAACGGATGCTTTAGAAGTTCCTCGGCAGTCGGCCTCGAGGATGGATCTTTTATTAGTGCCTTGGCGATGAAGTCATTGAAGTCCTTACTCCATTTTCCAGGTTGGTCCAGCTTGGGAGGTTCGCTCTTCTGGATCTTCAGCAATACCCTCATCGGTGACATCTCATGATTCGGTGGTTCCATCTGAGCGAATTCTATCAGAGTGATGCCAAGGGACCAAATATCGACCTTGGGGAAGGAAATAAATGTTTTCAATAATACTTCCAACAATTTTTATACAACCAGGTACTTGCGGTGACACACCTTAAAGTCATATGGATTGTCTCTGAAGGTCTCACAGAGGACGACTTCTGGCGCCATCCAATATGGCGTGCCGATGAAGGTGTCGTGCTTCTGAAGTGTGTGCTTGTTCTTAGCAGAGACGCCAAAGTCCGCTGTAATAAGAAAATGTTAAACAGAAGGTGAATTACTGGTTCGAGATAACAAGGAGCAATCGAGCAACTGTGTAAACATTAGAGTGAGGATGAGATTACGTTACCCAACTTAACGCCACCAGCCATTGTCAGGAGAACATTGCCTGCTTTTAAATCCCTGTGAATGACCTTGGCTTTGTGAAGAAATGTTAGACCCCTAGTCATGTGCTGACATACATAAGCTATTTGAAGTTCCGTTAGAGCTTTTTCAAGTTCTACCATTATAGAGTCCAAAGCCCCTCCGTCACAGTATTCGATGAGCATCTGAATAAAATGTCCAGCATCAGAATTGGCACTGGTGCCAATATATATGTGGAAAAGCATAATTTCTCGTGTAACAATACAAGAAAAATCTAATAAAGAAATAGTAAGAGTCTAGTAACTGGTTGGTTGACCAGCAGATATTTGCATATAATGAAAGAGTGGACGCCCTCTATTTTCTGCTATTTCCAGGTAATCATAAATAATATAATTAAAGAAATTCGTAAACCTACCCATAGTTTTCCTTCCATAAAGTATGCCTCGTGGAGTTCAACAACATTAGGATGTTTGCATTCTGATAGTATATCGATCTCAATCATGAAGTCACTGAGATCATCTTCACCCTCCAGAGCACACATCTTTGCAGCAGCCAACTGCTGTGTTTGCTTGTGTTGTGCCTAAAGTCAAATAATCATTTAACATTTTTTAAAAATTCAACGAAACCTTACTCTTTATAGCACAGAAAGTAATGGTCCAAGGATAAAATTTCTATGCTCTCACAGCTCAAAATTAATTTCGAATCCGATTGTCATGGATTATCTGTACTTGGAGTTTCTATAGGATTAGGAAGCCTTACAATACATTTTCTACCAACTAAGAACCTTCTAATTCATGTACTATACAGTGGAAACGCGTTTAGAAGTTGTTTTATTGTATTAAAAACAAAATTTTCCATTACCTTGTAAACTTTTCCAAAGGCACCATCACCAAGTTCACCTATCATCTCCCAAAAGTCTTCAGGACTACAGTCCATCTTGATGTTATTGTACAGCTTCTTCTTCTTGGCGTCATTGCCACCGAAGTGGAATGCTTTCTTAAGATTTGAGAGGAACGACATCTTCGTTCAGTGCGTGTCTGGCTTGCAATAGAATTTTCACCACTCACAGTCACAATAGAATAATCGTTCCAGCGATTTTCAGGAGGACAACCTAGTCTTAATAGTGAAACGTTACGTGGTGTATTCTCAAAATTGAGAATATTAGAAAAGTAGAATTAAGGCAGGGATCTTGTCCCTTCGAATCAACACTAAGTCCTATATAAGATGGCTCGGATTGATAACTTTCATATAGTGATTATCCTCCCAGGCATAGTGATTTGAAGAAAAACCTTGTGCTTCTTCTCTCATAGGTTATTTTTGTTATTTTACTAGATCCCCACTGCTGAGCAGGGGATCGCAGTATTTCTCTCCCGCATCTTGACGAGAAAACTCTTCTACGAGGCTAATTTATTGGTGCGAGTACTCTGCACAGATTGCTATAAATGCGCACCGAGTAAATGAAGCCCATTTCTACACTCGAGGTCTACAAGTCCACTTCACAATATACACTGTAGAACCTGCGAAAAAAGAATTATCAAATATTAATTTATTTTTCCACCTGAAATATAATCAGCAAAATAACTAACTGTATAAATTCATTAGTCTTCTCACAAGGCAATAGACTTCTTATTCGTAATAAACTTTTTTACATCACATGGAAACTCTTATCATTAGGGGATAATACGAGTATATGATAATGTGCCCGTACTATGCATATAAGTAAAATAAACATAATGAATGAGCTGTATATTGATAAGCCTCTAACATATCACTAGCAAAATGTACCAAGAAGAGTCTCATGACATCTAGTTAGCTAATGCCATCTCTTAAATAGTATTATAATAGATAATTATACAAGACATCCTGCGTCAAATGCTTTATCACGTATTCTATGCAATAAAAATGTTATCATATAGGTAAGAGAATTTCATAATTCATATTATTCCTCAAACACAGACAAAATTACTGAATTTTAATATAATGAAATGCTTATGTCTGTAACATCTGTGATTTATTAATAAATAAATTGTCAATAATATATTCCAATAATAATTGACGACTAATTAAAACAGATGGCCTCAAGGCATACTTTTCCTCCAATGTATTAGTCATCTAATACCTGGGTTGCTGAATAGTGCTAAATTCCAGTGTTATGAAAATGTAAGCACGATCTGTTAGGAATTCACAATTTCATAGCATCTAGCCATAAAGTCCGATTGAATGTAAATGCTATTGAGTTCTTCAAAGATGAAGGAGTATTAATTATTCGTCAATTCCTAATCTACGCCTACGCATCTGGAAACAGGTATAAGTCTCATCATCATATTCCAGAGGAGTTATTGTAAATCCCTCTATGTAACATTTAGAATTGTTGATATCAATCAAATATCGTCATTATATTATTCACGGAATAGATTAACGATATCTAATAGCAGTGCATTTGCCAAAATAACCATTTTGATAGCTGTTTGTGCTTGATACCAAAGTGAATGACTATGTAAGCATTTAAAATATCAATGACCTTGTAGAAGATTCTTGACAAGGTCACGGTCAATGAGACAAAAAATAATAAAACAAAATGGTCAACATAAACACCAAACACTTCCTGTATTATGAATACCATATAGATATTTGACAGATGACAAGTAACAATTTTAAAGTATTACAAAAATCCCTTCAAGAGCAAAAGTGCAAATGGGTAAAACTTTAATGTGTTAACTAAAGAGATATGACTGGAATAAAGGAGTCTAGTATGACCGGAATTCCAAGTACATCTTTTCTTTTTAATGTTAAGAATTTTCAGCGAGAAGCTTCACCAAACACAGTATCTATAATACCATACGTATCCCTAATATCTTCCTTCGTGATTCAATAGGAAAGAGCCAATCTTTTAATGTTATGCAAAACTCTCTAACTCTCCCACCTGATAGAGAATCTTGCCTTTTCTTCATATCTGACAACCTTTCCAAATGAATGCTCTTCTTCAATCTTCACTAACTCACCATAGCAGTTATATATTTAAATCATCCAAAGAAGTAATGAGCCATCTGATAAAGTTTCTCTAACGACTCAGTAACGTTACTAGCAAGAATAACATCTTATCTGCCTTAGCCAAGTGGGAGAAAACAAATCGACAGGTGCCGTCGTTTGAGCATCGACTTGACACAATTTTGACAAGCGATTGTTGAGAGATGACCGCCATGTTTCAGAAGGACGTTCATGACTTTTTCCAATGGCAAAAGGAAAACAGGACGTTCCAAGCGGTAATAGTACATCCGGGATAATATTTTAGGACCTTGGAAAACGAAGAAGTGACGCAAAACGAAGCAAGGTCTATCCATCTGCGATAATAGATCAGGAACAATAATGAGGTGTGAGCGTCGAAAAGACTTTGGTCGCCATTTTGAGTTAAGAATGAGAAACAGAGCTCTTTTTTCTTCTCTCCCGATTAATCATCGAGTCTTCATTAATCTATACTTTGTATGTACATCATCATTGAAAGACATTATCGATGAAAAATCGACTCACCACATAGGAGGGTTCGGCTCCTACTTTAGTTTTCCTTTGAAGTCTTGTACACCGCTTTGCTAAATTAAGAGGAAACACTGTATAAACCTGCGTCGGGACGCTTGGTTCTTTTCGTTAATGTGGTAAGAAACGGTCACAATTTGATGGTGGACTTTTAAACGGAATATTTTAATAAACTTCCGAGCCACGGAGATCCACGGCCATTTTAGTCGCACGCAACTCACTGAACACACCACGCCTGGAAGTGACGTAACCAGACGTAACCGGCTGCAGCTGGCTGAAACGACGTCAACCGTGTACGTAGACTTCCGGCAGTTCTTTCCGGATTCTCTTAGTATTTTCTTGGCTAGGATATTTATTGGATTACGTAATCGATCCAACTACTACTAGAGAGAAGCCCCTTTCGGTAATTTCATTAGGAATCATGCTGTACTTTTTCAATCATTTTAATTTGTTGGTTTTACTCAGTTCTGTACAAGACGATGGACGTCATGACTACCAGCATAGGACGTCCTCTGTTTATCATTGACATTTGTATGTTTCAACACATGTGGATCAATGTTTTGTCTGCCTAAAATATAATAATAATTTTTGATTATTTATCCATCAAAAGATTGTATTTTTGCATATTGTCAGCCAAGACAATATCATGAAATGTTCTTTAAATAAATTTTTAGATTCTTTCCGATGGTGTCGCCATCTAATTAAAGGTTATTTTTGTAAAGCTTAAACTTGTAGGTGAAGGCAGTCTTGCATGGAATTAACATTAGAAAAATAGATGTAAGAACAGCTTGAATAAATTACTTTTATTCTGGTTTTCAGGTACTAGGTTGACTGCTCGATGACTGAACGTAAAGATGGCACGTTCGCGTGGAGTCTTTGAGATTATCTTTAAAAATATTGTGAACTCCATTAAACCTGAGGTCAGACCTAAGAAATTTATGGGAGAGGATTACTTTGGCACAAAGTATTATGAGATACCACGTGCTAGTGTATCCACAAGGATGAGAGCAGAACGTTTCTTTGTTCCTGTGGTAAAAGAGGATCACGAACAGGAAATACCACCTGAGTGGATGGCGTGGCTTAGATTTCGAAGAAGGGACCCCCCAACGGAAGAGGAAGTCAAAAAGAATTACATAGCAATGCTCACAGTTCAAAAGAAAGCTGCTGAGCTTGAAGCACTGGAAATTCCTGTGCAAGCACTACCTGAAAAATCAGCAATTCAAAAGATAGAAGGGAATAGTGATAATCCTACACAATTTCCAGCATATAATGAATACAAAGACTATGGCACTAACTACCAAGTAAAAATAAAAAAGTAACATATATTCTGTTAGAATAAAAAGTATTCTATAGAGTTGAAATGATGCTTGTCTCACTGTTTGTATATATTGCAATCCAAAGATATCTCTAAGAATATATTGTCCTCATGCAGGACTCAGTTTAATCTCAATAGTGTTATTGTAGTTTAATAAAGAGTGAGTGTAAATTTAAACATTTTTTACATTCTATTAGTCTTCCTATAAAATGATAACATTATTCTTTTGTGTAAAACAATTTATTAATATTTGATCATTGCTATACATACATATATGCATGGATATTTTGTGTTCACATACGCTCAGTCACACCGTATATTAACAGAAATCACATTCGATATTTAAACCTAACCAAGCCCTTATGTTAAATCTTCACGATACCTCAAGTATTTTAGGAAAGAAAAAAAACTAGCATCCGCAATACAAAATTGTTTGGTGTACACGTCTATTATTGTTTCTTATACGTATTTGTGAACAAGGTCCGTTTTCATTTTTATCTTTTTCATATCTTATTTATCATTCCCATTAAAACAGCGAGTTAGTCCACCGCGTCCTCAATCCAAACGTTTGCAAATCATCACCATATGGAAATCAGTCAATCGATACTCCAGATGATACTTCGAAGTGAATCTCTGGAACACTAGAATCAAAGTCCAGGTCGTAGAGCGATACCATGGGTACCAATGGACGCGCGGAATCGATGTTATCTTGTAAACCAGCGTGTATAGGGATTCTTCCATAGGAAAAATAATAATCTGACATTTAGTGTCCTCAATGGCCACCGAAAAGTTTCATCAGACAAATCAACCAGAGAAGTCACTGTTGTCGAAGAGTGCCTGATCATAAAGTTCACCTTTCACCAACCGACCTCCAAAGTAGCGTCCATTCAAAGAATCCCTGGCTCTTTCGGCCTCTGAAAAAATAAGAATCACATGTATTACACCGAAAAAATCACGTGATGCTTAAATTCTGAGTCAACTTACCACTCATCTGCGAGAACTCGACGAAAATCTTCACGATAACCTCAGCATCCTCGTCGTCCTCTGATTGTTTTTCATTGTAAATAATAACGCGTTCGACTACACCGAATTTTGAGCACTCGTCTTGTATCTCTTCTTGGAGGCTCTCGTCAACATCCTCCGGGGCGACCATGTTTCTCAGGATGACTACGCGAGACTCGACCTTTCTCATGAGTTTCTGCATCACCAGATGCCGAGCACTTTGTCCCTTTATTGACATATTCTCCTGTTGTTGTAAAGTTTGGGGTTCAGTCTCCTCCAAGAGTTTTTTCTGAAGTTCTTCCTGTTGTTTCTGGTGAGCCGCTTGTTGTTCCTGAGCGCGCCTCATAATATCTGTACCACCTGCGTTCGTGACTGGTATCTAGATATGAAACAAGACAATCCTGAAATGCCTTTTTCCATCTGCAGAGTAAAGTACCACAAAGACCTGATGTAGAACTTACGACAGGAGCTCCGACCACGGTGGGCGTAACGACTGCTGGTGGTGGAATAACAACAGGCTGTCCAGGAATAGGTTGTATGATAGCTGGTGGACGAGTGAGAGTCTGAGGAATGGCTATTCCTGGAGGTGGAATTACTGGTGCGACAGTAGTAACAGTTGGTGGAGCCATTATGGTAGCTGGTGCAATCGTAGGTCTGACTATTCCGGGAAGAGCTACAACAGAGATTATCGATGAAAGCAACAATTACAAAGGCAAAAAAATAGACAAACAAGTATACAAAGAATATTTACCTTGATTAAGGATTGGCGGCGCTGTATTGCCCAATTTAGTAAGGCCAAGTGCAACAGCATTGCTTGCCACAGCATCCATAGCCTGAATCTTGGCGGTTGCAGCTGCTGCGGCAACTGCGGCTGCGGTGGGCATCATGCTGGTTCCGCTAGGTGGTCCCATTAGTGCATTAGGTGGTGTTATAGCGCGTCCCACCCTGAGATATTGTCCACCAAGATCAAAGAGGTTCATCGAAGCAATGGCTTCCAAGGCAGACTGCATAGTTTCGTATTCGATGAAGCCGTAGCCCTTGTGTCGATGAGGTGAACTACCCTGAGCCAGTTTGCAGTAGGTAATAGGACCGAATGCCTCGAAAACAGATTTTATGTCGTCCTCGGTTAGATCCTGGTGAATCGAGGCTATGTAGATCCGATTATAGTGTTTGCTTTCCTCGGTTATTTCATCGATGACCGATTGTGCTTGCGGCATATTCGATGGCCTGCCGACGACCTGTTAACAGTTTTCAGTGGGAATAGAGTGTCTCACTCTCCTTGAATACACCTGATAAAGTCTTTTAGAAGCTCTGAGATGTCATAACATCAAATAAAATATTTCATTCGTTTCTATTACATTACTTACAGTCACAGTACACTAACAACACTACAGCGAAAGACATTGGGACTTCAAATACTTTCGCCATTACATACATATAGCATATACAATTTACTCCGACTTTGATTTTCAAGCCAATACGAAAGTACAATCTTTTACAGTGATCCTTATCTCTGAAAGTATTTGAAGCATGCACAGAAAATGAAAAATACTCTAGCAGGTAATCAGAATTAATTTTGGCGAAAGCAGGCTGTTCGAGCCGAAATAAAAGTGTACAATCTATAATTGATATTATCAAAACCACCAAACAATTCGTCAGAAACGATAAATCCTCCATTGTACAAAATATCAGAGTATTAATATGAATAAAAATTAAAATCCATGGAGAATACCAAAAGTGGTTACAAGAACTTGCGTTGAAACATTTAAATATTTACCGTTCCCCGAGAACCTTGAATCTACAAAACGAGAGAGAACTAAGAGCGGACTAGGCAAAAGGGTTACCACAATAAAAAAAGAGGAAGGAGCAAGAGGATAGATGGAAAAACGAAGAAGGTGGGAGAAGCGTTATTTTGAGAGGCTAAATAAAAATTTGCCGACCTCCGGCGTGACGATAGGATTGCACGGGGACGGGAAATTCGTTATATAGGTACGTCCCGCTACCTTGATGTTGCGTCCACCGATCATGACACCATTCATTTGCTCCAGAGCGAGTTGGGCAGCTTCTGGTATCTCGTACTCGACAAATGCGAATCCTTTGTGCTTCTGAGTGACAGGATCCCAGGACATGTTGATAGATTTTATTGGGCCAAACGGTAGGAAGGCCTGTCTAATTGTGTCCTCCTTCAGCTCGAAGCTTATGCTCCCCACGTAAACCCTGTGTGAAAGAGATGCGTTAGTTTCATTAAGAATTACATAGGGACTTATCTCGCACGATATTTCAAGCACATGAGACCCGTCCGTGCTCCCAAAGACTTTAAGACTTCAGTCTAAAGCTGATTAATTTTCTCGTATGATATCCATGGGAGTACTAACGGGTAGTCCATGACGATTCCGGTAATTTTTTTCTCTTAATTTTAATCATTGGAAAAAAATTACAATTATGCGTGTATTATTATTAGCGAGTACCACGCTCAACATCACACTAGACCATCATTGATCATAGTGATATCATTAATAATACACGTACCATTACAACGATAGTCAGGATAATATACTAAGATTAATGATAACTTTGCCAATAGTACGGGGGTAATGTTAATGTAACACTATAATATTCTTAAGGAAGCGACGAATCGCACGAGTTATTGAGTAAGATATTGTTACAAAAGTAGAGATTAAATAAAAAAAAAAGATAAGGGACGACGGTTGACCAGTGGATATGTCCTGGATGATGTTAGAGGGTTGCTGGCTATATAAGTAGGAGGACGTAGTGAAGAGACAAAGTGGTTCATATTCCATAAAGTATGTACAGTATATCCCATCCAAATGTAGAGCATCAGAAGTAACGTGCAGCTTTCTATCAGTTCTATGTTTTTCATTTATTCGACACCTGGCAACAGTCAAAATGCTTTATCACTGTTCAGTTATTAAATTTTGTAGCATTTCCAGAAGATCCATTGCCCTTGGTAACGTCGATGGTTCTGCCTTGAATGAGACATATCGTACATATACACAGGATCATTTAGTTCAAGAGTAGAAGACAGACTTAACAGTAATAATGCTGATATTACATATCAGAATCTCAGTGGTTGTGAACTGTTAATTCTGCCTGATAATTTGAATTTAACAATCCAATAGAATCTGTGGATGGGTGGGTTTGGGTGGGTGTGGTGTCTAAGGCAAAGAACAAACAAACCTGCACATGAGGGCGAGAGCCTGCTGTCTCTGCACCTGATTCCGTTGACTAGCCATTTGCTGTAACACAAAGGACCATAGGCCTTCCATTGATATCCCGCCCCCTTACAGAAGACAAACTTCAAGTATCCTCTCGTAGTACAATAATGTTAATGATTCCCCAAAACGAAAAAAGCTTATCTCCACCCGTTACAACAGACAATAAATTGTCATCGATTCCTTCAAAATACTTTATGACCCATCGATACCCCAACTCATGGGCTTCGATTAACCACAAGGAGAAAATCGAATGAGAATCGATGACACGTCTGGTAATTAGTCACGTTAAAGAAGAAAAAAAAAGAAAAAAAAGATTCATTTAGAGAATCATGCAAAAAGTATATCTTCCCCATCACCACGTTGATACAGCTCTGCTCCCGCCGACTATTGTTGTTGTCGTTGTACAACACACTACATAGTAGTATCGCGTTTTTGTTTCTGTCGTGTCGTGTGTCTCTCGTGTATGCTTATTGTGTATAGCCTACGCAACCATCTCTTCTTACGTATTATAGAAAATCAAGGGGCAGAGGGGGTTGGGGGTTGGGGGGGGGGGGAATACGTATTGGATAAAAGTAGACGACTTTAACGATAATTAAGGCGAACATTAATGTATTATAATCGAGGATAGAAAACTATAATGCGTATCATTATAATAGGCTTCTTCCTTCTTGACAATATTGACACTAACCTGCACATTAGCAATAAAACTTGCTGCCGCAGGACCAACTTATTCTTCTGCGGGGAGAAAAAAAATCAACCGGTCAGAATCTCTCATTTCTGGTTCCGTGAGACTGTCGATCGCTCTCTACGAGGCTTCTATGTGTGTTCTATGTGTTCGCTCTTTCCCACTTTTTAGTCTTTCTTTTTTTTGAGTTTCGGCAAGGAGTACCCGTCGTGCACAAATTTAACACGGCGGAACGAGCTAAATTTGGTCAGGACACGTCGAACCACGATCTTTCGTTAACAGATTAAACAATATTTCTTCGTTGCCACTCTCTCTCTTTTTTCTTCTTCTTCGAAATTCAATGATCATCGCAGTACAATTGTCAATCAGATTTGTTTAAGCAAGTTAAGAGATTGGAAAGAGGGGCAAAGAGAAAAAATATGCAGAACATTTACTGCGTCACTGTGCATTCCCATAGGATTCCCGTTGCAAGGATACTCTTGCAGTGAATTGTACGATTCGAAAAAGAAATATTAAAAAAAATTGGAATATGAGAATGCAGAGTAACCATATAATTCACATAGAGATCAACGTCAAAGTTCATCCTTGTAGATTGATACCTGCTGCTGGTGCGCGAGGGTTTGCTTCATGAGAACCATCTTGATACTCTGTTCCATAGCATATTTCTTAGCCCTGGTTACAGTGTCCTGTTGTTCAGAAGTGATCTTGGGGAGGGCGGCACCCAGGATCCCAGGCAAAGTAAGATACTTGGCGCCAGGGCCTTGAAAAGAGACAAGACAGAGAAATATAAGAATTCCAGAATCACCATAAGCTCGTAATCAAAAAGCTAAAGAAACATTCGATCAGATCTTATCAGCTAGAAGTCCACGGTGCTGGAATCGACAATCGTGTAAATCTCAACCGATGCGACTCTACAGACTTTTCTTTTGATAAAGTCACATAGCAGTTTGCTACATCATGTCTGAATGTAACTTACTGATTATAATGTAATTAATAAAATCAATAAGGTATTCCAACTCACCGGCAACAACCTGTCCCGTCTGATTGAGATCATATATGGGTCCAGGCAGAAACTCCGTGGCGCTTCCTATAAAAGAATATCAAATTAATCCAATGATTCTTGCTGAGGATTCTACCACCATGTTTACTTCCACCGTCGGATGGGTGCGGGGCGGGGGTCGAGATATACAGGGTAACAAAAGAAAGATGTAAGGAGAAAAGATAAGCTTCGTTCTTCCAGGTTTCTCATCTATGTGAGGACCCCAGGGACATATGAAGCATCGGCGATGACGGTGGAAATGTATACGGTGCCAACGATATAAGTGATAACACATTGCGATGAAGGAATGCTTTTGCGTGCTGTGGGAATATCGTTTTTCTTTTTTTTTATTCATTAAAAATCCATCGATCTGAATATTTGTGGGAATAGAACGTTGTCTGTCTCTCTTTCTCTCTCACAAAAGTCAATGAGGACAAATGAGAAGGTTTCCCTCACATAAATTTATGGCAATGAAACTTTACGTTAATGCAAATTATTACTGGACAGGAGCGAGAGCGAGGGGGCGGGGGGGGAGAGATAAAGTAAGGAAGTTACAGAAAGAAAGGCAACAAACGGGACGCAAGGAATTAATTTGCAAGGACGTTGCGCGCAGAGCAGCTTCCGCTTTTATCCAGGAACTTCCGCCAAACTGTAAGTTTAAACAAATTAAAAGTGTCAAAGACAGAGCAGCAACGGATGAGAGTTGGAATTTTTATCGAGGAAGATTAGACAGAGAAAAAATATGTGTAAATATATATGTGTATATATAAATGTATCCGGTTTCGACTATGAGGGTCCGTGTTATCGAGTAGCCACCGAAAAGAACATTTATAATACAAATAAAGAAGTGAAAGTAGCTGTAGGAAAACTATGTTTAGGACGATAATTAGTGATGGTATCAGTCAGTGACTTCCTCGAGAGCACGAACGTACGTATAATGGTGAATAAAAGCGAGCAAAGTATTATAATCTATTATAGACACGTCGAGCCGGCGCGCTTTTATCCTACAACTAGATTTCAGTGGGAGCGTGACCAATTCGTACGTAGGGCTTAGGACATTCTGAAACAGAAATCAGAACACGTTTTGGTATTCGTCGAGATTTCTCTGTTCCTTTTTAACTTTCTGAATTAGGAGTCGCACGTAACTTAATACGAAGGGCCACGAAAGAGCGAGTGGACGGTCATTTCATGGATCACAGGGGAGGACAGTAAGCCCTGGAAAACCTTTCACTCTCGAGAAACTTGCAAAAAGAAAAAGAAAGTAAAAATACAAAAAGAATAATAATTAAAAGATAATTCACATTAATAATGGCCCGTTGAGTGTACAGTTCTTGTAGAGGATTTAGATATCATTTTAGAATCTTCCTACTGTCATTGTATCCTTAACGGTACCACTTATTGAAGCAGAGTATCTCAAGGTATTGTAGAACATTGGATTTGATTATGGTATTTCATTTTTTTTTATTGTCCTCGTGTTCTTTATCAAGAGGCTTTGGTATCAAGAACGGCTAACCGTGCTTTCGGGGCCGAGCAATGAAGGTAGCACGCGTAAATTATCCTGCGAGACTGAGGCGACGCAGAAATCTGTAAGCACAAAGCAAAGGAGAACACTCTCAGTGCGTTTTTCTTTTGTTTCTGCGCCAAATCTTTAGGTGCTGCCTTATCCAACCTAGTCGAGATGTTTTCAATGAACGACTAAACCCTGCCACGCTAACGCAACAGCAATGGCGATAGGCGTTTTCTTGAAAATATTGTTTTAACAATTCATTGATGGGCCCATACATTTATCAATTATATTAGGTCAAGTCATAAGTAACTTCCGATGCAGTTAAGTATAATACTTAGCTGCATCGGAAGTTACTTATGACTCAACCTAATATTTCTTGTACCTATTTTTAAATAATTGCTAGAAATTATCATGAGACACGTCACGCATCGCCACTGCTTTTTCTAAGTACGAGTCTCTTAGATATGAATTGCTGCAATTATGGTCCTGTGAATTATTGTGATTTTGTGAAATGAATGGTCAAGAAAACTAAGATATATACTCTTTACAGTTTAAGGAGACTCGTAGTTAGAAAAACTGGAAGAAATTTAGCTACCCTATTGTTGAATATGCTGACCTATCTAAAGAGAGACGCGTCATCGCGAGTACTTGGCGTACTCGACGAGATACATAGACGCCATTGTGCGTGTCAGTGGGAGCTTTTTGGAAAACTCAGATCTGTTTTTCTGTTTCAAGGTTATTGTAGCGTTTTCTCTTTCATTGTTTGGCGCACGCTCATGATCGCAGCTCAGTCGAAGGCCAGAGATTCTGTACTGTCTCTCTCTCCGCTGTAACATCTCAGAACAGAAGGACAACCATACATTAGTTTTATTCAGGGCCAACGGTCGCCTAGAGTAACCCTAACCCTATGCAAGTACAGTTCAAGGTACTGCACACAGTTATTCTGTTTCTCTATTTCTCTCACACACTCTCTTTCACTCTCTGTGATTACTCCCCTAGCTACTTATGTTACAGAGATCAATGGTTCAACTTTTGTCACACCGCTCTTAATGCCTGCTTTCCTTGCCTACATTATATCAACGCCTCCTGCAATCTTTCCAGTTTTTCTGCTCTTAGTTTTTTCTCTTTTTTTTTCTACGTATCTTTACTCACTTTCACACTTTCTCTTGGTCTGTTCGTTTGTTTGTCGGTCTGTCTATATGCTCTATTTTAAATAGAGCCTTCTTAAGGTTAACGCATATTATTTGATTTGATTATATGGCAGCTTGCATTAGCAATGTACCTTCAACTCGGGCCTTCTTGATCGGAGGTTCCACATCATTTTGGGCTGCGGGTGCCTGAAAATAATCAATATTCTTTGATGTCATCAGTCTAATTAATTAGAATGACATAGAGACTATCTGTGTAACAATGATAAAAGCTTTTAATATTGATTCAATTAATTCTTCATCGCTAAAGTATATACTTTAGAGCAGTAATAACCATTTGCATAAGAAAGAGCTCCTCAAGTCACCCTACATGCAAAACTTCTCTCAACTAATCAAGATCAATAGGCACTTGGAACCAGTATAAAGATTTGTTAATTTCTTTACGAAAAGCCGGAGACTAACGTTGAACTGAAGTGCATGTGTTACAAATCAGTGAAAATCAATAACATTTCCATACAAAATTACGCCTTATCATAAAATATGTGGCTCATACTACTCTCATATAAACAACCAACAAATAAGAGTATATTTTTATAAGATAAATTTAAATAATCTCAATAAAAAAAGTCTTTTTAGCCGTCGAGGAGGCGCAAAATATTAACATCGTAGCATTCTTTGGCAGCCATAATGGAATTGACCAGACTATCCGTACTCTCATTTGGAAAAATTCTTTACATTAATGAAAACTGTGCAGAAATATACTCACCATTGTTACTGTCCCGTTCATTATTTTCTGAAAGACCGTCTGGTTCACACCAATCCGTTTATGTATACTGAAATTATAGAAAATCTTACAAGAGACCACAGATAGACACAGCTTGAGCTACTCTCTCGTCGTATCCGGATGTTCCACAATACATTGCGCAGACTACTACGGACTATTAGGTCCCACTTTAAGATCTGTTATTTTTCTAGCACAAATAACTTATAATTAATTGAATACAAATGTTATTCAAATATATTCCAATAATTTTTTGGCGTGAAAATTTTTCTCCTTAACTTTTTTAAACACTGCATAATACGTTTCTTATTTAAGTTTAAATATTGTATTTGATCATCGTAGTCATTCGAAGTAATTGTCAAGCGGCATGCTTTAGTAGGTTAGATATTCGTTACTGCCGATCAGCTGTTTTCGTAGGAGAATATCTTTGCAAATATGGAAATCGATGGTTTTCAAGTACGACTTATTAGCGAGGAAAAGGTCTGAGTTATGCACACTAATAGTATCATAGTTACAGCATCTATACTGCATGTTACGTTGAAAAGTATATATCATTGGATATTACTCTACAGAATGCACATCATGCACGTTCAACATATTCTTTATAATATATTAGTAATTGCTATATTTATTCTTGAAGTATATGTGGTATCCTTTATTCTCTCTGAGTATACCTAATGATTGCTGAATTTTTGTTCCTCAGGGTAAAGGATTATTTGCGTTACATCCTTATAAAGAAGGTGATGTGGTATTTGAAGAGAAGCCGATAATCTGTTGTCAGTTCTCTTGGAATGCTATGTATCGCTACTTAGCTTGTGACAATTGTATGCGGCCTTTGGAAACTGCTGAAGAAAATGCACAACGATTGACTATGAAACCTGATATTATTTTACCTCACATGGAATGTTGTGAGACAAATAAAGAGTCAATTGTAGAGTGTCCAGCTTGTGGTGTTAAGTATTGCTGTACTGAGTGCCAGAATGAGGCTTTTCAAAGGTAAATATAAGGCCGAACTTGCTGTGTTTTAAATATTAAATAACATTTTATTAAAGGTACCACAGGACCCTTTGTCTTCAATCGAAGGAAAAGAATGATCAGCATCCTTTAGTCCAACTTAATGAAACTTGGAAGCAGATGCATTATCCTCCAGAGACTGCAACAATAATGCTTCTAGCAAGGATGGTTGCTTCCATAAATCAAGCAACGGATAAAGCTGCTGCTGTTTCTACCTACTCACAGTTCTGTCATCGTACAGTTAATGATACACAAGAAATTGCTCACAATCTTCTTGGAGAAAAATTTGTAGGGCAGATAGACGTTCTGCGTCAGATGATGCAAAATGCCTTGAATAGCGAGTATATTCCACAGGTAATAAATTTCATGTCAGAAATTTAGTAACAATTTACAACAAATTTGTTACACAGTGGTTTACACCGGATGGTTTTCGAAGCCTTCTGGCTTTGGTTGGCACAAATGGCCAAGGAATTGGCACAAGTTCCTTCAGTCGCTGGGTAAAAAATGTTTCTGCCTTGGAGTTGCCCAAAGATGAGAGAATTCAGGTAGACAAGCTAATCGATAGGCTCTACGATGATATGGAAGAAGGTATTTATCAAAGTCTAATACAATTGTTTTGTTCTGATCTTGCTCATTTGCATTACAAATAATCATGTCTTTTAGTCGTTGGGTCGTTCCTGAACAATGAAGGTTCTGGCCTCTACATTCTGCAATCAGCAGCTAATCACAGCTGTGTGCCAAATGCTATTGTAGAATTTCCATACTCTAACAGTACCCTGGTGCTCAAGGCCACTCGTGATATCCATCCTGGAGAGGAAATTTGCATTGGATACCTGGACGAGTGCGCTTTGGAGCGAAGTCGACACTCTCGCCAGAAGGCTCTGAGTTCTCTATACTTGTTTGTATGCCGGTGTGACAAGTGTTTGTCGCAAGTTGATGATCCTGACGTCACATCCGATGATGATCACATGTCGGATTAAGTTGTCAGGCTCCAGTAATAAACCTTTACTCTTAGGAGTATTATTTATCTTACGACGATTGGCGGTTTCAGTAACGTTGACTACGACTTGGTATTTAAATCAATGGAATATTCGTATCGTGAAAAAATCTTAGGATTGAGACTATTTTTATTGAGAATGCTTCTCGACACTGATTACACGATAATATCATGAGGATACTGTCTATGACTTAAAGATTAAGATTTGAATCTATAGGTGGTTCAGATTCAGTGGAAATGGATAAACTTCGAAGGAAGTCAAACTTTAACATTATTCAGTCCGTTCTTGAAGGATTGTATTATTATCAGGAATGAATCACAAGAGTGGATAGCAATACTTTATGTGTATTTCCTGTCATTAACCGTATCCCCGTATGTGAAAACTGCATATAATCTAGAGAGCACGTTTTCGATAATCATCTTGTAACAAGCAAGATATTCATAGCTTTATCGATATACGAATAATGGCAGTACAATAGGTATACAACAGATCATTAATAATCAAGTATCTTTTCTTGTGCATAGTAAAAGTAACGGCTATTTACGCAATTGCATAATAGATAGTAGGCCCAATGCATTTGTAGAGCCTTGATGTTATCGATATTTAACAAAATGGTAAACTGATTAAGCTTTCAGGAGTGTCCACTTATTCACTAATACGATTGTACTAATAATCTTTATCAGAACTTTTGAAAGAAGAATCTGGAAATTAAAAATCTTGAAAAGCACATTTTTCTAAAGGTCCAAGTAGTACACGAATCAATTATATAATCACTGGATGATTAGCTTTAAAAATTGTATAAACAATTAGAAAAGATAGTCATTGGCATGATGTCCAATGATTCATTAATATTACTGGAATTATCTATATATATATTTTGTAGTCTTTTTATAATTTTATACTGATTAAGTTCATCCATCACGTAACCTTTAGAAAAGTGTTGCTTTGTATATTCTTAAAGTTTATTCACTGACAGTGGTTCATTGATCATATTCTGTATTAATATGCTTTAGGTAACAGTGACACTGAATACTTTTCTACGTCATAGATTCACGAGTTCACTTCACCATTGTAGTTTGGAAAATAATACCTAACGGACTGCAAATTGGATCTTTCCTTAGGTGGAATCATAATTTGTAGGAGATTAAAGGGATGGTTTAAAATATAATTAGAGTTGGTAATAGAGAGGAGTTGTATAATTCGATCTTGAGAGATGCTGATCATGTGTGATATCATAGAAATCCTGTCTGTACGGCATTTTTATACGTAATTTGTTTGTACGTGACAATGGAAAATATATACTATATTTCATATGTAATTTACAATTGTTATTTTTCTGTATTTTATATATTGGAGTATATATTGAGTCTATTTACAGTATATATACAGCAGAAAATAGTTTAAAAATTTGCCACTCGTGAGGGAAGCAACATCTAGTCGGCTTCGATGACGAGTTTGGAAAAGTTGCTTGCAGATGGCGCCATATGTAACACAATTTTGGTGGCATTTTAAGCACGTGTTATTATTTTAAAGGAACTAGAGTCGAATATCTGAAGAAGAAGAAGAATATTGTAAATCATTAAAATAAGTACTGATAAGAAAATGCAGTCGGACGAGGAGGGAGTTGAAGAAAATCCAATAAATTTTCATGAATTGGAATTGGATGACCGAATCCTGAAGGTATATTACATCAAATTATTCTTTTAGTTTGGCAGGTTATGATGTTCCCAGATCAGCTTCTGTTATTTTGCACACTTTATATAGTTTGTTAATATAGAAGTTATTGATTTATTTAATAATGATAATGTTGCTCTTATGTACGTTTAGGCTATTGCCAAACTGGGATGGTTGGAACCCACTCTTATTCAAGAGAAGACAATACCATTACTTCTCGAAGGAAAGGATGTTCTTATAAGAGCAAGAACTGGGTCAGGCAAGACTGCAGCTTTTGCTATTCCAGTTATACAGAAAATCCTGACTGGAAAACAAACACAGTCTAAACAGGAAGTGAAGGGCTTAATTTTAGCACCAAGTAAAGAACTTTGTAAACAAATTCATGAGGTTCTGATTAACTTAACGATCAAATGTTCACGAGAAGTGAAAACTTTGGACATAAGTCCGCAGGTTGATCTCAGCGTGCAAAAACCTCTTCTTGCTGAAAAGCCTGATATAATTGTTGCTACACCAGGTAGAGCGTTGCAGCATTTGAAAGCAGGAAATATTAAATTGAAAAAATCACTGGAAACACTTGTTATAGATGAAGCTGATTTGGTAATTAGTTTTATGTTTAAATGGAAGTTCACTTTAATTAGTTTTTTAATTGTCATTTCCATAACTGTTTGCAGATTTTCTCCTTTGGATATGAAGAAGAAATAAAAAATGTTCTTTCATTTCTACCAATTGTTTATCAAGCAGCGCTTGCTTCAGCAACTCTTTCCGAAGAAGTTTTAGCCTTGAAAAAACTAGTTCTACACAATCCAGCTATCTTAAAACTAGAAGAGCCTCCATTGGCTCCTCCTTCACAGCTTGCCCATTATACACTAGCTGTTGAAGAGAACGACAAAGCTGCTATCTTATATACACTTCTAAAGTTACATTTAATCAGGTAAATATAATTTTGAACAATTTATGCACATTTATATAACCACATTTAATTACAGGGGAAAGAGCATAATATTTGTTAATACTGTAGACAGGTGTTACAAACTCAAATTATTCCTGGAGCAATTTGGTATTCCTACTTGTGTTCTTAATTCCGAATTACCTGCTGTCTCAAGATGTAGAGCCGTAACGCAGTTTAACAGTGGAACTTACGACATAATTATAGCATCTGATGAGAAAGCTTTGGAGGAGGTATAGTAAATGAATTTTAGCCACTTCAAAAAATGAAGACAGCTTAATAGTTTCTGTTAATTATCTTTCAGCCCCATGTGGTCAAGCAAAAAAAGTCAAAGCGCAGGAAAGATAAAGAATCAGGCGTAGCACGTGGAATAGATTTCCAATTTGTATCTAACGTTATAAATTTTGACTTTCCTCTGGATGTGAATTCGTACGTTCATCGCGCTGGCAGAACAGCACGTGGAAAAAATCAAGGAACAGCTTTGAGTTTCGTAGCAATGAGAGAAAGAGTATTGATGGATGAGGTGGAGAATGAATTAAAACAAAGTTATGGAAGGGAGACATTGTTCAGAACTTATCAATTTAAATTGGAAGAAGTTGAAGGATTCCGGTAACTTCATTTCTTAGAATATCTGTGTAAACTGAAGTTATAGTTTAATAAAACAATTAAAATTTTTATAAGGTATCGAGCAAAAGATGCTTGGAAAGCTGTGACTAGGATAGCTGTACGAGAAGCTAGACTGAAGGAAATTAAACAGGAAGTTCTTAATTGTGAAAAATTGAAGGGTTACTTTGAAGACAATCCGAGGGATTTGCAATCCCTGCGACAAGACAAGGCCCTTCATACTGTGAGACAGCAGCCTCATCTTAAAGATGTACCGGAATACATTGTACCAGCTTCATTGAAGAGATTAGCAGGCATTGGAAAGCGGAAACGGAAATTTAACAGAGAAGCTGCATCAGCAGGAACCAGTGGGGCGAAATTAAAACAGCAGGCTAGAATGTCCAATCCTTTAATAAGTCTCAGTATACCAAAAAAAAATAAAATTAAATAAATTTTTGTACATTGCTCTAATTAAATGTGAAATATTTTTACATTCTTAAAAAAATTGGTATGATATGAAAATGATTGAATGAAAAAGAATATAGGTTACCCGTGAGATTTTTTATTAAAACTGTTAATTACCAATGCATAAAAATAATGTATACAAGTAGATACCATGATTAATTAAAAAATTAGGATTTTGTTGTTCTTCTAGGCTTGAATTTTTCTCGAATAGCATCGTTCAATCCTTCCCTATTCCTGGCTAATTCGATGGCATAAAATTGTATTCTTGAAACCAAGATACTATTCTGCTCTGAATATTCTCCACTGCAGTCTAATCTCAAAAGTGTACCGAAACTGTAATCCTCAACAATATCTTTATACTGTTCGCAAAATGGTCTCCATTTGTTTTTACTCTCTGGTGACTTCAAATCATTTTCATTTATATGATCTACTTTGAGGTCAGGAAAGACTTCACGGAAATGTTTATAAATCTGTTCATCATGTGGTGTCAATCTCAACAGTTTTGGATCCACTGAGCAAAGAATCTAAATAATAAAACATGGATATGATAAGAAACTGTTTAATTTGCATATATCAAAATATATATACTTACATTAAAGTAAATTTCAGCATGTTCCCAGGCTTTCATTGCCCACATGGCTTCCACCGTGGCCTATAAATATATAATTACACATCGTAATATCTTTGGAATTAAATAAATAATAATTCTTACATCATTCTCAAACTCCTCGGCAGGCCTGGACAGCACACTGGATCCAGCAAGCAGCTGATCTGCTGTCTAAAAGAATATACATATTTAATTACGTGGTACATTAATAATATGATAATCAATTAACTAATAATATTATACTATGTTCAGGTTAAATTAACCAGCTACAAAGTTATTGAATACTAATAAATGATGAATCGTATGCATTAGTTTAATATGTTCCACATGTTTATAAATTATTATACTCTCTAGTTTACATACCACGTTACCAATTTGTGCCATTTCACAATAGTTTCAATAATTAATAACGACTCTACGCCTCGTATATTATTCGCAGTTTCTTCTGTAAAATGAGTGTATGGATGTATGGATCATTGGCAGGGGTAGAAAAGCGAAGAGTAGGGGAATCCGCCATTACATCGAAAAACAAAGTAACATGCGTATCCCTATGAATCTGTATATATTTTAAAATAATGATACGGACAGTAAAGTGTAGTGTAACACTTGAAATTCCTTAAAATGTATAAAATCGTAAGTTTATCTTTTATCAAGTATTCATAACTCGATAACGTATAATTCAATCAAAGGCCTAACCTTAATAATGCATCTCTATTTAATATGATACACAAAAGCCCATAATTCAATGAAATACAATGAATCTAATACGTGTAAGCGATCAAGGACTATCAAGAATATCAAAAATTAATGAGAAAAAGAAAGACAAGGTTCTTTTACATAATTATTTTGATAAATTTGAAAAAGCCGCTACAAAAAGAAAACAGCTATCGTCCGTATTGCTTCGTGTTTATTCGTAAATCATCGAGGACGCCCGAGTGAAACAAGTGTCTGTATACAAGATGGCGGAGCCCGGTGGCCGTGTGGTGAAAATCGCGAGGGTTTCGTGCGTCCCGTAGAAGAGTTCTTAAAGAACCCGCTACGGAAGCTGTCCGGGTCGAGTGTTTGCTACAAGGAAGTAACTTGGTAGATTCATGAAGTGGAGTTCAAAAGTGGGTGAACAAACAATGTGACGAAAGGTGCGTCTGAGATATCATCGAGGATCGTGAAGACCTTAGGCGAGGTCGAGTGCCCGAGGAAGTCGAGTAATCACCGAGGTGAATTCACTGGAGAGTGGCCGTAGAAGACGTTGCTAATCGTGAGGAAGAATAACAACGAGAAAGAGGAGGAGGCGAAGGAAGTTGGAAGAGGAGTATAAGAAGAAGCACAATAAGAAAGAAGAGGAGGAGCAAATACGACGAGCTGCTGGTGGAGGTCACTCTCGAGCGTCACCTAGTGCAGGTCTTGTACATCCCAGGATTCCTGGTGGCGTTGCGATCGTCATTCTCGTGTAGTGTCTTGCCGAGTGATAGGTTGTCCCCTTGTGAAAAGAACTCGTAGAAGGTCCTCGTCGTGAAGAGTGTCTTACCATTAACCTACTCCTGTGCCCATACCATACAGTGCAATCAGAATCCTCATCCTTAGAAAAGTCTCTCTTCCTTTTCTAACCTTACTTCTATCTCCTTTTTACAAGCCGTACACAGTGCCTCTCTGTCTCTCTCACTCTGTCTCGCTTAGAAATATACGTACACTCGCACGTATACTCTCTCGCACGTCCGCACCAGTGCCGGCTGGCTAGCTGGTTAGCTGGCTGGCTAGCTGGCTGGCTGGCTAACTGATTCCCCTCGGGCCCGCTCTCCCCGGCTGCCTCCTCTTCCTCTTCCTCCGTAACCTCCTCCTCCTCGGAGTGTTCCCCTCCGACGAGGAGCACTAGGAGACCCAGTCAGTCCCCTCTGGCATCCTCGTCATACCCAGAAAGTGAGACACGCGCGTCACTCCCAGCGAGTACGCGACGAGGAAGACGGCGACGTCAGTGACTATAAGAAAGACGTCGACAACGATGGAGCCAAGGGAACGTTATCACGAGCTCTGCAGGCTCTGCGCCTCCTACGACGCCGTCAAAATGAATATATTCGGCCAGGAAGGGAGGAATCGTCAGCTTGTCGACAAGATACAGACTTGTCTGCCCTTCAAGGTTAGCCTATACGTCTTAAGACCTTAGTTATTGCTCTATCATGATTAACCTATGTCGATGACGATGGCGTCGCTCTTACTCCATGTATTCCTTTTACATAAACCTTATGCATACACCTCTTTCTCTTATTCCTAGGAATAAAATTATCTCCTCATGTCTCCTGGTACCCTTCTAATGTACTAGATGTGCCGTAAAACGTTGCTATTAAGTGCTGCTTATCGCTCATAAGACTGGCCCTTGACATGGAACTTTCGAATTCTACAACGTCCACGCGACCGACGCTCGAGGACGTTTCCATCGGCGAATTTTACTTGTGCTGCTGGTGTTTAGTTGATACATCTACTCTCACACACTGGTTACCCGCTTGCTTTTCGTCGCTTACTTACTCACTTACTTGGGTGAGCTCACTGGCCTTGCTAAGGGGATTGCGACTCTCGCCGGACGACATTTTGTGCGCTCCATGACTGTCGTGAGAAACGTCCTCGAGCACGTTCTCGGCTTCCTTGAGAATAATATATACTCAATGCCCTTACGGAGGCCGTGAATTTCTTAAGGTGTATATTTACCTTGTAAACTTATCATTCATCTACAATCATCCTGTACCTAATGACAGCCATCTCTATTTACATTCTCTGGTCAATTGTTTGGATTTCATCCGTAGAATTATTATCACTGTAATATTGAATTTCTCTGTTGCTCTTCACTCACTGGCACTTTGTTCCAACAAAGTATTGTTTAAGAACGCTCATTTTCTACTAGTATATTACCTGTGGATGCTAATGAGTCTGGATGAAATACTCATAGTGACCACGTTGCATGCCTAGCACGTGTACGTATGAGTATACAGAACAGAAAGCGTGTGCGCGTTACCGGCCTTGCTCTTACTTGCACCCCAACCTCGAAATCCTGGAGAGTTGGACGCATGCGAACTGGGTAAATTGTAAAGAGTCGTACAATATTTCATGTAATTCGTAACAACGCATGGTATCGGCTGACAATAGCATTGCTATACGATACATAATTTTTAGTGAATTTTTACATAGATAAAATGTGTTGAGTTTTGGCTTTTAGGATCTAAGGGTTTATCCAGGAGTGTATCGCAGTACTTTGCCGTACTTCTGCAACACCTGGTACATGTAACATGAAACTCATCCTGGTGGTCTTTGTCCTGCGAACGCACCCTGAAGTCAACCGCGTCTTCCATTTCCTCCTTGTGTTATCTGACTTAACTCAGGATATCCTGGAATCCATTGGCGAGCTCACTTCAGGCTTCTATATCTTCTTTCTTCTTCCAGGAAAGTCGCATGATCGGCTTGCTGCGTCCCAGTACTAATCCTGAGCTTCCCACAAGCCTTCTAGCTCTGACTACTACTTTTCCTAAACCTTCTCCGGACCCTTCCTGCCTGTTCTCTTTCATGCGTGCATTAACTCCCCCCCCCCCCGCTCTCTCTCTCTCGCTCGCTCGCTCTCTCGCTTTCTTTCTTTCTTTCTCTCTTGTGTTTCTTGGCTGCCGAAGCCGGCCAAAATTACCCAGGTTAACAGACGATGCACGTCTTTGCTGGGCGCACAAGGAATTCCCCGGGTGGTTAGCCGTGCGAAAGACCACGAATCTTACCGAGTATAGCCGACCTAGGGATATGACCTGGGAGGACGCTACCTTTTAATTTGAACCCATCAGGATTACGTTCTATCCCAGGAACAAGGCATGGTTTATGGGTGGGTCACCCGTTACGTAGACCCAGCGACAGGACGTCGTTTCTTACGATTCTCGTTAAAGGTTCCTAAACGTTATTCGACCTTAGAACTCAACGGTAACAATTTTCACCGTCTTATTTTGACACCCGTTGCATAAGCTCTTCAACGACGGCGACAACAGACCATCCGGGAGAAGGAGGTCTCTTTATCTGGCGGTAGGGCGTTCCGGAGCCAACCGGAGACCCACGTTGAGCCACATGCCGGGTGCGGTTGCTCGCCTGCTACGCGGAGTCGATGTGGCTGTGCTTGTCTGTGGCTTGGTGTTTCCCCTCTTGTATGCTTCTGTGTCTGTGTGCCCGGCTTGTCCCTTGCCTCATTCTCCTCCTCGGCTACTTGCCATCTCCACCACTCCCAGCTTGTCTGTCCCATCACCGTCACGACCGCCATCGCCATGACCGCCACTTCCAGCAGCAGCGCTTCCAGCCGTATCCTCCTTTGTAACATCTGCTGTCTTCTCCCTGCCTCATGTTCCTACGTTACTATTGCTCACTCTGATGCTACCTAATGTATATCATAATGGATCTCACTTACATAGCCATCTGGACACCTTCCTCTTACTCCTAATCATCATCTCCTGACACTACGACGCCTTAATTCACCTGGTACTGGTTAATTAATTGATTATTCCTCTCTTTCTCGATTTTTCCTACTCACGTTGATACTACTTGTTTACATGGAAACAAATCATTCATTTACATCTTACAATTTTCAGATTGATCATCATCATCTCTTGGTTCTGTCTCA
The DNA here is from genome assembly GCA_030142635.1 of Trachelus troglodyta. Classification (NCBI taxonomy): domain Eukaryota; kingdom Metazoa; phylum Arthropoda; class Insecta; order Hymenoptera; family Cephidae; genus Trachelus; species Trachelus troglodyta. The sequence continues at coordinate 345,340 of JARQTJ010000623.1, read as the reverse complement.
TCCTCTGAACCACGTTGATTTCTTGGCTGATTCATCGGCACATCCATCTCCCGTCTCTCTTGGCCCTTCCTGACGGATTTTTCTCTATCTATATATGTATACGTATATACATCTTTCTCTTTCCGTCTCTGTCTCTCCTACTCCGGCTTCCATTCCTCCAGAGTTACATTATCGTCCCTACCGTAGACGTCATAACCTCTCTTTCTTTTTCTCTCTCTTACGATCACTAGACTCCTGTATTCTCCTTCCACTTCTCTTCCTACCCCTCTGCTTTCTACCTCCGACCTCTCGCTCTTTCTCTCTCTCTCTCTAGTCTCTTATAGAGACACTCTTACATGCAGAATACAGCAGGCACTACCCATCTGCCTACATGGCTCTCCTGATCGGCCGACTGGCCGACTACCTGCTGCTTTTCTGTCCTGTGACTGACTTGCTCGTGAATCTGCCTGTGTCTTCTGGATCCTCTACGTTGACTCTTCACTAGCCTCCCTATTTTCTTCTTCCTACTTGGACCTGCCTACTCAAATAACTGTCGGGGATCGTCAATCTTCTAAGGTTTTCTCACACAAAAATACCTCATCAGGGTACCGATCCGTTATTTACATGAGTTTCGTATTAGTCTTACTATATATTGATCAGTGATCAATACTCTAAGAAAATCATACTCGTAGCTTAGAAGAAATCCATTGGAGGACATCAGTCAGCTCCTTGTTAGTTTTATTTCCATGGTGTTGTTGTGAAGCCTTGGATAAAATGGAAGTAGGACTAGAAGCTAAATTGATTCGATTGAATCGTAGATAAACTAACCGAATATCATTGATTGAAGGTGCAAGAGCTTGGAGCAATGTGCAATTGTAATTAGAGTTTGTAATCAAAACAGACTGGAGAGATAATGAAAGAAGACAGGAAGGAGATCGAAAGATGCCAACTACTGTAACATTATTAGTGAATTTTATTTAAAATCATGCCTATACCAATCTTCATTTCTTAATTGTTAATAATGCTATTTACATCTCTCTGTTTCATTCTCTATCTCACTGTCTCTCTTACGCAGTTACACAATCTGAATGACCCAGCGCTTAAAACCATCATTAAAAGCATTAACCTTGCGATACCAGGATGATGCTTTTGCAGTGTCTTGTAGATGCAACAGCAGTGTTCCGTTTAAACGCAGCCGATGCTCTTGACACAATTTTAGAGAGAATGTGAGTCGCAGGAGAGACAAGGCTGACGCGGAATAACAAAAGGAATAGCAGAGAAACACCTAGAGGAGAATGAATGATCGCTCTTGATCCAATCGCATTTTAATTTTACACTCGTATAACGAGTTCTACTGTCGGATTAGTACTAAAGTTAATGCCATACCCAATAGAGGTCTGGTGCATTAATTGTAGACTGTGACAAGACTTCAGGGACATCCAGTAGATCGGTACCTCTCAAATCTTTATTTATAACGGTATAGTACCGAGACAGGAGGAGGATATATCACGTGGCTCTATCTACGAGTCTATTCCATCTCCAGCTTACTATTTTTTGAACACCCTATAGATCCTATGAGTCATCCCATTCAAGTACACGCACCTTGACCTATATAGTAAATACTAGAGTATTACTTTCTCTATTACGCCTCCGTATCAATGGAATCGTGTATGCTGCACAGTACCACTTTCACTTTTATTGAGCTGCACTCCAGCTTGTAGTTTCTGTCGCTTTTATGCGCACTCTGCAAGTGTATGTGATATGAAGGTCGATTTTTGTACTACTGATGATAATGGAGTACAGTGTCTAATATGAATTTGTCGATCAATCAATAAGACAATTGTAAATTTATTATTACAGATAGCAGAGGATGATCGTTTGCCAAAGTGTTTATGCTATCGATGCATGTACAATCTGGAAAATTTTTATGACTTCAGAACTGCATGTGTCAATGCAGTGGCATTATTGGAAAGATGTTTACCCTCCACTAATGCGGTAAGAGAATTTTTACTTGTTTAATTTTTTTGTGTTCTGTGGAGTCTAACCATGTTACTTTATTGTAGCTAAAGTTTTTTCTATGTTTTTAGTAGCTTTATATCTGTTTGTTATTTAGAGTAACAATGGAGCGCAGACTCATATGGATCAGTACACAGAGCTGCGCTCTGAACTTCTCAAGGAGAAAGAAAATATGCCTATACTCATTCCTGAAGCCCCCATAGTCAATCCCAATGCAGCCCTGGGCACTCCACCAAGACTGAATTCTGATGGTGAAGCGGATCATGAGATTGAAGAAATACTTGATCAGAGTGGCACCGATGAAGGTACATCCTGGAGTTTATCATGTCGAGTAACTCACCATGGCAAGATATATGAGTTCCAGAGAGTGTGATTAAATGCTTTCAATTTTTAATTCAGGTCAAGACGAGCACGAGGATCCTAAATCGGACGAGTATGAAATGGATATGGAAACTAATCCAAGTGATTTCCTGGAGATGACGTCCATGGTCACTGACGACGTCGAGGAGATACGATCTCTCTCCATGCCACGTGAGAAACAAGACACCAGTGTTTTCCAGCACACGTCGGAACAGCACGAGGTCTACGTGTGCTCTTTGTGCAACAAGGCCTTCAGCTCGAAAGGGCATCTCTCTTTGCATGCCAGAATCCACGTGGGTGCTGGTGACGTAATCGGCGAGAAAGTCATCACCGACGATCACACCTCCTACAAGAGACCTTATCAATGCGACCTCTGCAATAAGTCGTACTCGACGGCAAAGCACAGATGGGGACACGTCTCAACGACACATAGGTTTATAGCTTTAGTGTAGTCTGACCATATGGAGAAATTAAAAGAATTTTTTCATTTTATTTCTTTATTCCTCCTTTGTTTCATAGGGGTCATCCAGCGGTTACGTGTAGATACTGTTCTCGGATTTACTCGACGAGAACGAACCTGGAGGAACACATAAAGTCTCGTCATGCGGGCTTACCACCACCTCCGGAACTACCACTTCCTTATATTCAACCTGACAACAGGTTCCAGTGTAAGACGTGCCCAAAGATGTACACGAACGTCACTGATCTGAATAAGCACAGTCGTGTCTGTCTTGGCGAAAGACGTAGGGAACTGCCCAACAAGATTTCCGTTCAGAAGAGTAAAAGTCTTATAGACACGTCGGATCTATCTAGTATGGACTCCGACGACGAGAGTAAGGACTATCGGGATGCCGAAGCGAAACTCGCCAAGAATCCCCAACTGACTATACTTAAGCAGGCACTGACCAAGGGCGATAGCCTTAAGCGGGATTACGAGGACAAAAATAGAATTGGCTCGAAACCTAAGAAAGTCGCGAGGACAGGTACTTGATTAATGAAAGCTTATTAATGAACTAATCAATTAACATTGAATTTTTAACAATTAAATTATTACAGACAGCAGTGAAACCGATGCCCAGAAGAGGTGGTACTGTGAAACCTGTCCACAGAATTTCACGTCGGTGGAAAATTTAAAGGAACACGAAGTCACGCATGAGGCGGACAAACCCTACATCTGCATCCTCTGCGAAAAGGATTTCGTCCTTAAGGCGTCTCTGAGTAGACACATTTTGACCTCTCACGGAGTCGATCCTTGTCCAATCGTTGACAGTGATAAGTGTCTTAAGAAAACAGTGGCTAATCTGCAAATGCGGAATAAGCAGGCGCAGATCATCTATAACGAGTCCAAGTTAATCAAAGAGGCATCTCAATCCCCATTCTCGCCAGAGGTCAGTCTGATCGGTTGTAAATTTTAATATTTATCAAAACACATTAACGACCACAATAGTTATCAAATAATATTTCTATTACTTGTCTCATAGATGAATATGGATAACGACGAGGAGGATCGTGAGAGCGGCCACGAGAACATGATTGAAATCGAGACTGTGTTTGTCTGTGAAATATGCACTAGGGATTTTAACGATCGTGCATCGCTGTGGTTACACATCAGAGCAACGCATAAAGAATTCGCGGCGTTTGCTTGTGGAGTCTGCTTAAAAATTTGCTCGGACAATACTCAGCTCTTGAATCACGTTAACATGTACCACGGTGGCTCAAAGCTTCAGGTCTCAGAACAAAGAAGGTTAATTGAGTTTCTTTCCATTAAACAGCTTAACTGATTCTTTGACAAAGTAATGGTTTTATTAATTATTACTTTGGTATAACTTTTCAACTATAGGTATAGTTGTACAATCTGTGGCAGGCAACACGATTCCAGGAAGAAGCTCATCACTCACGTCTCTATTCATAATGTTGATCCTGGTTATGATCCAGCGAGTTTTGTTCAACTTAATAGTAATTATTATAACGAGAATCTGAATAGTAACGAAGCCAATGAACAGCCTATTGATTTTGATGGTGAAGATGGAGAGAAGATCGACTGCTATATATGTTACAAGTCTTTTCCTAACGAGGATCATCTCATTAGGCATCAGCGGAACGCTCACAAGGTCAGTGATATTGATCTGACATTTAATTAACGTAATTTTTAATTGAGTAATCGATCAACATCGCGTATATTTTATTATAGTCCGATCCCCTGGCGCAGATGGGTGACCCTAGCAATGGTAATGGATCCGGTTCTACTCCAGGCAATGGAAATCGTGCTCAGTACCATTTGTTCTTCGTTTGTGAACTTTGTGGCAGTTCGCATCCAAGTAAATGGGAGCGGTGGCTACACGTTAGCGGAGTGCACAGTAATGAGCCTGCCATAAGAGTGAGTTCTCGTTTAATGATTGTCTAGAGATTCTAGAGCTCATTGATTTGATGATTTAATTGTTTTGTTGCAGTGTGATCGCGAGGATTGCGGTAAAATATTTGCTACTAGGTCACTTCGCAACGAGCACGTGCAACATCATCTTCTTCAGGGTGCCTCGCCGAATACCTGCGAGATCTGTGGGAAGCTGTGGGGCAGTCGTGTGGATTACTGGAAGCATGTAATGGGCGTACACTCTGATACGGTACCCTTAATCTGTGGGGTATGTCTAAAGGTCTTCCCCGACGTCGTCCAACTTAGTGCTCACGTCAAGTCGAATCATTGGCCTCTGACCAACGGAGACTTCAGCTGTGATATCTGTGGGAGGCCCTACTCAAATAAATCAAAAATGTCTCGGCATAGGAAGATACATGGTTTGGATATGGACAGCTATGCCAACAGCACCTTGCACGAGGTTATGAACGATTCTAGGCTGGAGCAGGGTTCCCACGAGAGCGATCTCACCTGCGAGATGTGTTCTGATGTAAAATTCACTAGCCTGGATGACCTGTGCAATCACAGAAGAACAGCGCACGGACTGTTCCCTTGTGATCTTTGTAATAAGTGCTACGGTCGGACCTCGCACCTGTGGAAACATGTCAATCGTGTTCACAAGGGTCACGAGGACGTCACCTGCAGGTACTGCATGAAAACCAGCGCTTCGAGGGATCATCTCGCTGCTCACATTGCCAAGATACACAGGTACGAGCCGGAGATGAAGAAGGAAATACGGGAGTCGTCCATCTTCAAGTCGCCTAATCCTGAGGACGAGACTCTTCATCATTGTGAAAAGTGTAACAAAGGTTTCCACAAGAGATATCTTCTACGTCGTCACATGAAAGGTTGTCAGAACTACAGGAAGGATCCTGGTGCGTTGCTCACCAGGTGTCGTGCCTGCGAGAGGATATTCAAGGACCGTGCTAGTCTCCAGAAACACATTGAGAATCATCACAGTACCTATACCTGCCATCTCTGCGATGAGACCATAACCTCCAAATTAGGTATCATGACGCATAATAGAGTGAACCACATGAACCATCCAGACCTGACTTGTGACTATACCAGTTGCAAGAAACTGTTCCGTACCAAGGAGGACCTGGAGTCTCATCACAAAGATCACAAGTACCTTGGTACTCCTAACGTCTGCGACTTTTGCGGTGATACCGTTGAGAATAAACTTAAGCTCAAGATGCATATACTATCCTTACATCGTAACGAAATCGGAGTATCCTGTGGTGTCTGTCTTATACCCATGAAGGATCCTAAGGAACTCAAGAGACACGTGGAAGACGTCCACAGGAGTATACTGTCTAAACCTAATACCTGTCAGGTGTGCGGCAAGCAATACGCCTCCAAGTGGAAGGCTTTTGATCATACGAAAAAGTGTCACGGCAAGGTGTTCAGGACTTGTAAACAGTGTCTCGCAGTGTTCACTAGTGACGAGGATATAAAGCATCACTACGAACACGTTCACAACGTTCCCAAGGATCAGCTTGCTGGTTTTGAGTTCAGGTTGGACGTCGGTCCCAAGCAGGAGGAGTTTGAAGCCCCTGGTATCGTTGTCAAGGAAGAGCCTCAAGAGCTTGATTTCTACGAGGAGCCTTGCGAGGAAGACTATCACAACTCTAAGAGAAGGAGGTCGTTTTCTGATACTCTGGACTGTGAGATGTGTCCTGAGATCTTCCTGAATGACGTCACTCTGGCTGAGCACTATAAAAACGTTCACAATACGGATCCTATGCGTATATTCAAGAAGCTTAAACTAGACACTGCAAAGCGGAAAACGAAAAACCGCGAGAACTTTGAATGTAAGAACTGCAGGAAGCAGTTTTCCACGAAAACCCTCTTCTGGAACCATATAAATGTCTGCTCCAAGCGTAATTCTGTCAACAGAGATGACAGGGTATACTCCACATCCATTCTGGAATCTCACCTCAAGAATAATAATCAGATTAAAAAAGAGGAGCCTGAACCCATCCTTAACGAGTCTAATCTGAACATCCCTGACTTTAATCTCTTTGAGGATATTAATATGCAACTCTCTGGACAGAAACCTGTACCTAACCTCATGCCTCTGTCTCATATGAAATCGCTGTCAAGTATAAAGTGCTCGAGAAAGGACTCCAGGAAGGTGTACGATGAGTCGACGAATACCGAGTGTGCCTGTGAAGTCTGTGGAAAACAATGGCCAGCTAAGAAACATCTCTGGCAGCATCTTATAAGATTTCACAGAACGGAAGCTGCTGTCACCTGTGGCGTTTGTCTGAAGCTCTGCAAAACTTATCAGGACCTGGCGGATCATCTCAAGGCAGCCCACGAAGCCATCCTTACCTGTGAGGGTAACAATTTCACCTGTAAAACTTGTGGCAGGTATCATAATGCTAGAAGTAAATTACTCTTGCATATGAGCATACACATTAATTGTAATGGTAGCAGCTGGTGTAGAAAATGTCAACAAAGTTTTGAGAGTGAAGATAAACTCAAGGAACACGTCGCTATCTGTACTGGCGGTAACCAGGTAGAGTACGAGGATCATAGTAATGATCTGGAGAACGCTGCCAAGAACAACGAGAATGATCACGATTATAAGAATATTCTTATGGACGACGAGAATTCCTTGATGGAGGAAGTGGATGAGGTCGAGGAAGTTGAGTTTGAGACTGAAGCTTCTGATAATCGTGAGGATAGTAATTCAGATGACAGTGGTGATTCCGATAGTGATAGTAATCCTAGTAGTAGTGATGACGAGGATAACGATAATGAGAATGAGGATGAAGCTGAGTGTAGGACTAACAGTAGAGCTACCGAGGTTAGCAGTGACAGTGAGAGTGCAAAACAAGATTCGGACGAGGATAAAGTTAATGTGGCTAAAGATCATCATCTGGAGCAGAGTGAAGACATCAAGTGTAATAACATTGTCAAGGCAGAGCCTGAGGATGAGGAGGAATCCCAGTATCTACAGTATAAGGAAGAGTCTCCTGCATTGAAGGTAGACGAATATCCTATGGAGGAAAGGATGGATCATGAGAATCACGAGGTTGTCAAGGTCGAGGCCGATGCTCCGGATTACTCTGACGATGATTTAGACGAGGACGACGATGATGGACCCCCAGTACTAAGTCCAATGATGCCATTACCACCGGTTCAGGATGCAGAACATGACAACAGACATTTAGACGACGAGATACAGCATGAATTAACGCCTATGGTGTCTATTAAAAAGTCAAATGAGACTGAAGGGGTCGACGATGACGATCCCCAGGAGTTCAAGGACCAAATAGAAAACGGTAAGTCGACCTCCAGCTCCTCAGAATATTATGAGAAATCTGATCCGCAGAAGGTGAGTTCGAATGTGCCTTCACTGGCAGTGGGAGAATCGCGATCAGATACAGAAGAGGAGGACGAGGCTGAGGATGACGAAGAAGAGTACGATAGTCAAATGGAAGCTGTGGATCAGACCGAAGAAGAGAATAAAAGGTTCATCAGTTACGAAACGCATAATACTGAAGACTCCGTTGAGGGTAGCTTCGCAGAAAATTCCGAAGACGAGACAATGGAGGTCGAGGTTGCTGATGGAGATGGTAGCGTTCAGATACACGACCTCGATGGTACTGTACTGATGGTAGCAAATGATTCAGATGGTAATCAGATTCTGATCCAAAGGAATGTAGCCGATGTGATGGAGAACGACGATTCTAATCCGGAAGTCACTGAGTACGTCTACCAAGAAGGACAGGAGTACGAATTGGAGGAAGGATACGCGGAGTCGCAACAAGCAGATGACGTTCAGGACGTCTCCGACGAGATTCAGGAGGAGGAAGATGAAATCGGTAACGAGGAATTTGACGAAGAAGTCGTTACGAGGGAAAACGAAGCTGAGGAAGGCGATGACATGGAACCTGAACAAGAGGAGTATGAGGAGGAGGAGGAGGAGGGGGAGCAGGAGCAGGAAGTGGAAGAGGAAGAGGAGGAGGGGCAGGAGCAAGAACAAGAACAGGGACAGGATCATGAGCAGGAAGCGGAAGACTGTGAGAAGGAGGTTGTTGACGAGGACGAGGATTCCAAAAAACCGATTAATAGTGCCAAAACCGTAGTGTCAAGGACGTAAGTCCGCGAGTTCCTTAATAACTTAATATATAAAACGATCAAAAATGAAATGTTTTATGTTAAACGTTTCTCGCGCGTACCTTAATACGATATACCTGGCATAGTGATTTGTATAGTGGCCATGAGATAACTAAAGTATAAACGTACCTCGTCTACGGGAACAGTGTTGAGACTTTTCTACCATATCAATTAACCCGTTCGTTCAGCCTTAATATTACGTTCCTTATTGCGACTATATGTGTAGCGACCATTGATATATATTATTATGATTATTAATATTATAATTTTTAAGATCTCGACGTCCTTACATCCTGACATGTAATATTTACATGAGAGGGTGATCGTGTTCCGGGTTCGCCAGTAGCTTTCAAACTGCTAGACATCTTATTTATTTTTTGCACGTATAAAAACGCGAATCTGATGTAGAATTTGAATTTCGTTAATCGATCGCGTATCTATTTTACCGAGTCGCGTCGTCGCGACGCCTCTCGAAGGACAAAGGTTTCTCGTAGCTACTTACTCTCGCTGGAAAGGCATGAAAGCTTCTCCATATTTTTCGATTGTTTCGCAAGTTATTTATTATATTCATTCCAAAGTAATTCTTAGGCATTAATCACATTGCACTGCGTTTACACGTATTATTATTATTAATGTTGTTATTATGATTAGTGTAATCAAGATTGCGTAATCGTGTTCTGTGCGGCTCGAGCGAGCGCAACCAGCCGTTCATCTTCGTTATTCGTATTTATTATATGAATATGTATCTTATTATTTTTTTTTTGCAAAAACGCGGACAAGGAAACCCATTGTATTTTGATGAGCGATCAGGCCAAATTTCAGGAATGGCCTTTATCCAGGTTAAAGTAGCCGGCGTGTCCGTTTATTTTTCTTTCTTTTTTCTCTCTCTTTCTCTCACACATCTTATCTCTATCTCTGTCTCTTGTGAGCGCGTGACTAGCGGTACCGGCCAGGACTTCAACTCTTGTAAATATTGTACCATACAAAAGTCTAGCTGTCGTAGAAAAAACAAAGAAAGGAAGAGATTCTATCCAGCAAGAGTACCTCGACGATACCTCGGTTATAACGAAATACATGAAAAATTTTTAGTTCAGTGGCGACGGTGATTGAGAATAATCTTAAAAGAAAAGAAAGAATAAAGATAGCCGATATAGAACTATATATTTTTTGTCATATTGGAGTCAACAAGGCGAGATTATCCCTTGAATTACATGTGCGGCGTATATACATATATTTCTGTAAATATATGTACACATATATTTATGCATACAGATCGATATGTATATGGTATATTATATTTAATTTCCTGTGCTACTGTTAGTCCCGCCAGTACTACTACTATTATTAATATTATATGATTACCGATATTAATATTGCTAAACTATCATTACTATTGCTAATTTAAGCTATGATAAATTTAATATTAAAAAAAATGTATATTGTGATAAACGACTCGCTCGACTACGACCTGTATCATAGAATATGTAACTATGCAAAATAACGTAATTATCATCGGGTACAGTTGGAAGCGCAAAGCACAATTTTCCGATACGACTTTCGTGCTGGCTCTATAACGACGATGATTTATGATACCTATGACGTTCCTCCAACCAAAATGACCTTTCACCTGTCGTACGCTGTCATTTATAATTACGTATTACGGAATCTTGTACCGAGTATAATCGAGCATCGAGATTTTCATATAGAGACTATGAATTGATTGAACGTCGCTACGAATCAAGGAATATTATAGTTTCATCAATGATGAGGACTACGGTTGTTATATTGACAAGAAAAACAAAAGAAAATGAACTTTTGAAATAAACGCCTGAGATCATTTGCACTAGGTGTGTTGTGTTATTTTTCAATTGTGACTCTGAATCATCTTTTTTTTTATTTGGTGATGAGGCCTTTTATTTTGATAAAGTTCTTAAGATTGCATACGTGTACGGTGGGTTGCTCGTATGTAGGCGTCTAAATAGATACGGCTATTTTAGGATATTTGACTTGACGCTAGATGGCGATATTGTTTTCTGATCCGAAATTCAGTTGTTTATTTCTGCAGTTTGGAAAAAATAATTACAGATAGGGTTGAAGTGGGAGGATTTAATTAATTTGAATGAGTGCAAGTGCCTGACAGTGATTGGTGTTATGTTTGTAGTTTAATGTAGTCATTTGTTTTTTTTTTAGAGTTTTCTATTGAGGTTCTTCCAATTGCTCTATTGTAATTTAAATTCTTGGTGCACTGTAGTTCTAATTAAGTTTGTTTGGATAATTATGAGGGTTCCAGGGATTAAATTATTGATGAATTTAGGTTTTAAGACTGCGTTACGTTACAGGTATTGCATAAGAAAAATGATGGAGATTGCATGTTCAGTTGGAATATGTTGCAAATATATTTTGCTTGTTTTTCAGTGGTATTAGTACTGCTAAGCATATTCAAGAAGTTCCAAAAGCAAGAGGTACGACTGTTGATCTTCAGGATATAGAGCAACATGCAAAATTAAGTGACACATGGTGGGACACATATGGTCAAATGAAAGCTCTACATGCTTTAAATCCTTTGAGAGTTCAGTTTGTGCGTGATGGTCTGGCTAATATTGGATTTGAAGAAGCTAATCCCAGTAGTCCTTTGGAAGGAGCTAAGATATTAGATATTGGTTGTGGTGGTGGTATTCTGTCTGAACCATTAGCCAGGATAGGAGCAGACGTAACAGGCATTGATGCTTCACCAGAATTGATAACCACTGCAAAAGAGCATGCTGCTCTTGATCCAACACTCTCTGGTCGATTATATTATATTACAAGTAACATAGAAGATCATGCTCACAGCAATCCAGAATCATACGATGCTGTAATAGCATCAGAGATTTTAGAGCACGTTTTGGACAAAGAGCTCTTTCTCAAGGTATATTCCACAGATTATGGTCTATTCGATGTAAGATTTATAAAGAGATTAATACTATTAATTTACAGTCATGTGTGGCTGTTATGAAACCAGGTAGTTCCATATTTATCACTACCTTGAACAGAACTCTACCTTCCTGGCTGGGAGGAATAGTAGCAGCTGAATATCTATTAAAATTAGTTCCAAAGGGAACGCATGATTGGAACAAATTTATTCATCCAGATGAAACTAGACGATTATTAGAAGCTTGTAAGTAATATTTCTTTACCTTCATTAATGTTATTTACAATGCCAATTATTTTAATTTGTATTTAATTATATTACTTAGGTGGCTGTAAAACAAAATTAATTCACGGTATGTGTTACAATCCTCTAAAAAATGAATGGTCCTGGACAACATCAACATCAATTAATTATGCGATTCATGCTATCAAAAAGGAGGAATTCTAGTCTCTCTTATTTCCATTTAGTGTGTACATAATTGATACATTATTGGATTGATTAGCTTATTTGTATGATATTGTAGAAGAATAAAGTTGCCCAGTAATATGTCATGTAAAATCAATTGTCCCATTACAATGGAATATTAATTATGGCTTGAAACGGCTTGGCAGCTACTGCGCATATAAAGACAGAGCCATCATAAACTAGACAGTCGCAAAAGGACGTATATAGCGATCAAGAACAAAGGTTTCATGTTAGTTAATTAATAAATAATTAATTAAGACTCGTAACCGATAATGGGTGTGAACGAAATCAGTATATGGATATTGATTCGCAGATACGATTGCCTTGGTAAGTTAACGTAACATAACCTGTGTCAGTGATTTTTTATTTATTAAAGTTGTACGTTTATTATATAAAGATTTGTGATGCTTCTTATTTACAGAATCTGACAGCGACGAACTTCAATCAAGCTTGCATCACTTTACCCTAGTACCAAGATTGACATTTGATGACATAAAATTGTCTGTATTTTGTTGGATCGGTGTTGAGGACGATGGGAGTAGAGTACTTAAAATTCGAAATCATGATAATAAATTAATTCCCTTATCAGCATTATTAAATGGATCGAAGCAAGAGAAGTAAAATAGTTTTATTAATAGGGTAATACTTGTTGATGAGCTTGAAATAGTTATTGTCAAATGATATTTGCAGACCTTTCATCATAGACGTTGTAAGAGTTCATCAATTTTGTAAGTGTTTTTAATCATTCTTATTAATTTCATTGAAAATCTGACTTTTCTTTGGATTTGATATTTGCAGGTCCTGCTAAGAAACGTTCCATGCCTCCTGGTTATATAGAGGCTATAAAATCGAAGCTGGGTGACTTGGAGAAAAGAGTGAGTTATTTATATATCAATGTATTGTAGCAGCATTGATTAAATAACACTATTTTGTAGGTAATACTGGCAGAGAATTCATTGCCAGTAGTCACATCCTCTCATATACAAGCTGTAGAAGCAGCAGCATCCCAGTTAGCGAATTGTGTAAGTTTCTTGGATCGTAGACTTGATGAATTGGCTCCAGCTCATTGGAAGTCACAAATTGGCTCTCCAAATTAATAAAAGTGATTGATAACGCTTCTAATGAAAATATGTTATTCACAAAAAATATTGAACATCTTGGAAGACGTTCAGCTTTTAGAATATTAGAAAAATAGTAAACAACAAATATTTAATGACATATACGTTGGAAAGTTAAATTGTTTGATGCAACTGGTCCAAGGATATTTATAACATAATTAAGCCCTTCAGCGCATTATTGAAGTATTATGAAATAAGAACTATGTGGGTTCTAAAATTATCTTCACCATTAGTTAACAGAAATAACATGGACCAAAGAGTACAAATAATACAAAAAGTTACACCTAAAAGCAGTGCATTGAAGAAACACAGATAAGACCTCAAAAATCACACAATAAATAATGCATTCATAAAGTAAACTTTATTATCATTAATAATTATCTTTTGTACAACCGCTCACACTACAAAGGAATGTTGAACGTAAAGTCTTACAAGTAAACAAGTACAAGAACTGTCTTACAGGATAAGAAAAAACGAAAGATAAATTTTGACATATCGTATCAGCTCCAACAATTTTTTCCACCACCACATGCCTCAGTGTTCAAACCAGCACCATGCTGATTGGCTAATACGCCTTTATTAAACCGATGGCAGGCATGTCCGGCCGCAATAAATTATTCAAGATCACCAGTTTGAAGAATAAATTAAAGGAGCTACTTGCTACCACATCCTAAGATTATTTAACAATCGTAAGTAGAAAAATACATTTTATACTGTTCTTCCTAGAACGGGTATTAACATTTTACTTTTCTCTTGTTTTGTTTGCCTCTTTTGATTTATAAAAATAAAGACTGGACAGACGTTACGTTACAGTTATTATTATAGGCATATTCACATATAATACTATGTACAAAAATTCGCCACTGGGAGGACACAAAAAACTATAGAATTGAATAATTCCAAAAATTAATTAAATGAGCTGCACATCACAGTAAAAGAAGACAAGACAATGTCTCTAGCTCAGCTATTGACATTACAAATAAAAAAAAATTATAATCAGTAATATGTTAGTATATGAGGAAGACCGACATTGATAACTAATAAATGCATTCAATTATCAGAAAATCTGAAAGAAACTGTTGACGCAAATAGTTTTGCATCGTAGCATCAAACGTGATGTTTTGTCACTATGCAAGAGTGAGTGTAAAACAAATAAAATTGAAAATAAAAAAAATAGAGAAATACCAAGTCGATCATCTGTAAACCTCGAAAAAAAAGCAGACTGATCTTTATCTTATTTTCTATAATAATTCGAGTTTTACATATGTATTATCAAGTAGAAAATAAACAAAGAAAACAAAAATATAATAATCTCCAATTGATTGGTATTAAACTATAATAAGAAATCAGAAGCACCTTAACTGCATTGTACTTTTACCTTTGCGCCGTTTTTCTCCATTTTAAGATGATCATGCAAAAAGTAATTGAGAAGTGACGCGCAAAATTCACTGGTTAAAATGGTTAAGTTAATTATATTCACCCACGAAGATGAGCACGTCTGATAGTTCGAATTGATATTATTTTATAAATGCCTTCTTTTTTTGGAATTTGTTTTAGAGATTACCGATATTGCAGCCGAGGTAGAGGTTTCTGAATTAAGTAGAATTAACTCCATATCCTGATGAAGGTCTTCGTCATGGTCAATGGCAATATTGTAGGAATTTGCCTATAAAAAAAATCCAGAGGTATAAGCAGTCTTAAAATATTATATAAAGTATATGCAGTATTGTATACTCACTAGTTGTAACGTAGCCAAGAAGTACCGGGCGACTTCGGTCGGTGACTCCTGGTGAAATGTACTCTCAAATGATAGTTTCTTGGTGCTGGCATCACGAAGATTCTCCAGGATTCGCTCACTGTACTCATGTATATGAAACGTAGCACTTCGTTCAGCCTCCAGGAGTTTTGGCTTAAGACTTTTGTGCCAATTTGATACCCTCTGCTCCAGCTCTGTCTGAACGTCGGACTCCTCGAGAAGCTGTAACATTCTACGCTCTATCAAGGTCTGGTAGTTGGGTACGTCATCCTGGATTTCTGGATCGAAGTCCATGGAACAATCCGCGGTAAATGTTTCCTCAGGTTCTGGCGTGTCAGGCGGTGTAAATGTACTGGGTTGTGGTGAGAGTCTAGACTGCGTGGAGATGATGTTCGTAGAACCTGAGGTGTTCTGCGTCGTGTAAAGTAATTGATCCACCAGTGGATCATTGTTGGCGAAATTTGGTTTGAAACCAAGCAAGTCCATCGTGATGGTGCTTACTGGTTCATAATTATAGATGTCGTAATCACGTATACTCTTGAAACAAAGGTCGCATGTCTTTTGGAACTCTTCAAGTTCCTCTGTTAAATGGAAAATCAATGATTTTTTATAAGCGAAGATTTTTCTTTGAAATTTCTATGGATTTTTTCGTTATTTATCTTTGTTCGTTTATTACCTTTCTTGTAGATAGTAAACATTTGTTTAGTTGGTGAATACATGGTCATCTTCTTGCGCTCTAACTCGTATTCTAGGATATTCCTAGTTAGACGCTGCTTCCGTTTTGCCTCTGATATTGGTTTCCGTTTACGCTATTGGAATTAAGAGCGGTTATAAGAATTTCTTGCTATAAACATAATGATAAAAGGATATACGTACAGATTCGGATTTGAATTTTAGCAGAGATATGTGGCAGGGTAGCTTAAACTGTGTACGACGCTTTGGCAACTTTTCCGGTACACCATATTTAAATGGTATTGGTTCTAATACTTTAGAATTGTCATCATTGGAAGCAGTTTTTGCATTTTTTAATCTCTTACTTCTGTAAATATACAAATATGAATTTCTTAAAACACAAACATCTTTTTTGAAATACCTTTGCTGTTCTGGTTCGGCCGGAAGTTTGACAGTGTCATCATCACGTTCACTGGATTTACATCCCCTAATGGTTTGTTCTCTATTTGAATCATTCTCAGTTGTATCAACTTCTTGTGAACTTGTCTGCCTTTCGTTTGAATCGGCCTTATCGCTACACAGACAATCTGTAATAGTCCTTTCCTCGTCTTCAGGATTATTCCTCATTATATTGGTATCAGCGTCGTGACTTCCGGTAGGAGAATCGACATTCTCTGTCAGCGTTAGCTCGCTAAAGTCCTCCCTGTCATGCTCGACATAGTCATTGCTAAGTCTATCCGGACTGGAAGTTCTGTTCCCGATAGAAGTGTAGATTTTTGGGCTACCTGGTGAAAGCTCTGAACTCGCCGTCAAAGAACAGTAATCTGAATCATGCTGGTTTGATACAACAGTTGTCTCCAGGAGGTCATCGAAACTGGAACCGGAAACGTTTAACGACCTGGTCTTACGGTTGGACTCAGAGCTAAGTTCACTGTGTCTTGGTTCGCAATCCTGATGAGAGTTTGAGCAATATCCTGATGACTGTGTAGGATTCAAGAGAGCATTATTGTCTAGTATGTCAGTGACTACCGGAAAGTCTAAAAGAAAAGGATAATTCTTTTTTTCTCTTAAAAATAGAAAACGTTTCTATTAGTTTTATTTTTCTTACCATTCGGTGTGAGCTCATCCACGAGCATACCAGTCATAGTCACCTGCTGGTTACACCTGTGAAAACAACGATTCTCCAATTTAAATATCATTATCATTCAATGACGCTTAAACTACAGCTAATAACGAAACTGGAAATAACGTTTACCGAAAATCATATTTCTTCCCGATGATCTCTCCATGAATGTCCAGGATCTCGACGGGCGATATTAAATGCGAGTTATTAGTCTCTAATTGAGTAAATCTCCTATTTAGTAATTTAATCGATTTACGATTAGCTCGTTGTTCCTTTAGGTTGATGCTCCTGCCGATCTCCTTGCTGAGATTGATAGACTCAAAGTCATTGAAATCGAAATTTGATTTGGACTTAGACTTTTTCTCTTTCGTCGCATCTTTTTTCCCTCCCTCATTAGGTCTAAAGAAGTTTTATCAACCAATATTATTACCAAGGACTTATTTTCTCTCTCTACACAATCAGGAACTTACTGACTATTATGAAGATTTTCACCCATTTCAAGAGTTTTATCGAATAAGTACTCTACACGTCTCGAATACACATTAGTAGAATTCTGCACGACTAGAGCAGCTTCACCATAGTTAATTTCACTGGGTCTATCAAGAAGCTTGTAATACTCTTCTAAAACCTGTAACAATATTTTTATTGTTTCTTTGTATATTTCTTTAATTTCTCTTATCCTTCTTTAGTTTTTTTTACCTGTGCCAGAGGAAAATTCCAATCTGCCAGATCTTTAGCAGGCATCATGAGACGCGAGCTTAAATTTTCAAGCGTGGACATGTTGCTTATATTTTTATTAAACTGAAAGAGAAAAAAAATGATATGAATATAAAAAGGAAAAGACTCTTAGAATTGTTGGATTATGGTTAAATTTCAGTTGGTATTATATTATACGATGTAAATATGCTTAAGTCAATAAGCACATTTGGCACATTTCATTACCTAACTATTTAATTGCCCAACAATATAATCTCGACAGAGATGAGGTGACGGTTTGACTGATACAAGGCAGGTCCGTCGTCACAGTACAGACATTTGAGTAGTCGGAAATCTTATCGTTAAATAATAAAATATTCTCGGAGTTACATTAGATTAATAATCAGTGTCGCTGGGTCATTGATAATTGTAATTGGTTTTTTGGCTTGTCTTGGAATTTAATCTAATTCTGTATATATAAAGTCAAGCCATTTACATTTCATGTTAATTACATATAGTCAGGTTGATAAAAATGCCGGCTGAATAATATTGCTTCCTTGCTGATTAATGCTATGATGAAAAATTGATAAAACTTATTAAGAAGCAATTCTGTACTTTCTTCTAATCAGTAGGTAGTTTAATCGCACTGATTTAATTGTCATTTCCTGCAGTTAACTGAACTCTACCACAATGTCTACTTTTACATAATATTGTATTTCATTAACTTGTTAATGCTATCCAACTGTTGCTACGGTATCACAAACTATATGTACCTATAAGGAAATCTTTCAGGTATTTAGAAGCATTTTAATATATGGGTAGCATTACATTCTAGCACAAGACATCCATACATGGATGTAGATACAATTTGCTCAGTTATATGAAACAGAATCTCTTTGCGCATACCAATTAGTAAATAACATCCTTACGAACACTTTAATCCACAAGGATAAGACAAGACAAGAATGGTTTCTATTTAAAACAGAAAAGTACTGCCAATCAACTGTCATTAATTAAACTGTAAATGACAAATAAATATACCAATAAATCTCTGTTACATAACAAAGCTCCCTAATCAAACTCTATTACATAAAAACAAAGTAATATATCTTAACAAAGAATGTACTAAAAAGAAAAAGGTCAATGAAACCATAAAATGACATGTCACACGTGTCAAATAAAAAAAACTTAAAAAATTTTAAAACCAGTATCACCAATCCTTCAATAGCCAGGGTCTCATGAATATCTATTAATGCTTTATTATATCTGATTATACCATTGCCTCAAGCACCAGGTGAAACCAGGACAAAACTACACGATGGAAAGAACATCCTAGATAAAGTAGATTAGATCAAAGTGAATTCATAAAGGGCGAAGAACAATCATTAAGAATCCTAACAAAACATTCTCAGGGCAGGTCGTGACGAGTATCAATGACCTCCTAACACCTCAGGGTGGATAAAGTTGCGAGTGACAAGCCCGGTGGCGACCTCACAGTACCGATAAAGGGTTAAAAAGAAGAGGTAGCTTAAAGAGAAGCGCGAAGTCTTCGGAAGAGATACGCTCAAATTGTATGAAATGTTGACGTTGAGTACGGGGAACGATCCTGTAAGGATTTATCGTGACATGACACAAGGAGACGTTACAATTAACAAACAGATACTATGTTAGAATCATTTTGTACCATTGTAATTTTACAAGTTAACAATTACCTGATGTGAAATCCTTAGGCGATCTTAAATTCCTTTCTCGCTCGCCATTTTCTCTTGTTGTGGGCGCAGCCGGCGTTCAGTTCAATTCGTTCGGTTCACGCGGGATTCGGGACGCCAGGAATAAATACGCCCCCTGCTAGATGTAATGGGAACTAAAAATACAGTGGGGAGATCAAACAGAGGTTCTCAGATTTTTTCGTCGTTATTATATTAAGATACAATAAACGAGATCGGCAAAAGATCGTTTATATATATTTAGATTCGTTCTTACATCTAGAATTTAAATGGCGTTGATTACTTATAATGGCGGATCTGATACTTAAAAATGATTACAGTTACGATGGACGTCGTAGGATACCGCAAGTATGCTGAAAAATGATGGTACATACTTTATGAATATTATGAGAATGATTTCGATAATTTGTCAATTGTTATTTACTGAGAAATTTTGAGAACCATCGTGTTGTTGACACAGATTAAAATATGTCGTTGATATCTTGAAGGATAGGCACTACCTCGGTTCGGCTAGTGTTATCGGCCGTGGAGAAACAAAAATATCGTTTTCATAGATTTCAAAGGTTTTATGGTTAATCGACGTGCGCGAAATAATTAAAAAAATATTCGTATCCATCTGTCAAATGATATGTGCCACTCAATCTAACTACTTGAAATAATTAACTATATGAATTTCTAGAGATCAAACAATATGAATTAGAAAGGCGCTATTTTTTCTTTAAATATTTACCTTCGCTTCACTTACCTTCACTGACGATGTCAAATTATTGCTGGAATTAAGGATTGTTAAGTAAAAAAAAACCAATAAATTAAGTTCCCTTTAAAAAGGTTTATTATCTCAATATTTTACATAACAGTTACGCCATACTTAAGTAAACAATCCATACCCCTGCAATTTAAGTATCTTATACAAGCGTGTATAAAGGGTTATCAAAATTCAGGCACTTACAATATTTTATTTATTTCAGTCTATGAGTCACTCTACGCCAGATGTTGTGTGGTCTGAAGCTGATGTAATACAACGTGTTAATATAACATAACATAATAAACATAACAGTTGTTTCCATTTAAATTAAAATTAAAATGGAGAATTGGTAGAGTAGCCTTAATAATGATTTAAAGAAATACAAAAGCCGGTACAACGAATAACAATATAACAGTCCCAACATTATTTGCCCAGGGTGCCTAATAGCAGTAGCCGTGACTAGATCCAGGCGTCGCGACGCTCTTCTCTCATTGGTAGAAAGATTCCATGCTTGCCAGTGGCGGCAATCTCCCACCCTCCGATCCAAGCGAGTATTCAGTAGTTCGCGAACCTTCGTGCGGTGAGGATTGTTTTTCTCAATTTTTGTTAGAAAAAAGTGCGCGAGATAAACATTAATTAACGTACAGATAAGTTGCATCACGACGCGTAAAGTCTGTGCATCCTGGACTATTGAACCCAGTGTAACAGCAGGAGTTACTCCAGGATTTTGTGAGCACCAACGAAGCACATCCTCTGATAAGTCAGGATGGGACTCTCCGGGTGTTACGGCCTCATCAAATACATACTCGTGTTCGTGAACCTCATATTCTGGGTGAGTCTATTTACGTCCACCTATCTATAGAATTCTTCACCCTGGCACAGCGAGTACGCTGATTCTCTTGATTCCTTGTTTTATTATTACTATTTCTATTTCTTTTAACTCACATCTACCTGGATATTGCACTGCAGTTTAGAGCAACAGAAATAATTTGCGCATATTGTACTGTACAGTAATTTAATGCGCACTCAATAGATGCATTACATGTAGACTCTTATACAGGATAATTAAAAAAATTAATATAATTACATCAATTATTTAACGTAAAATATATTAATACAATGAACTTTCTTTACGCGCTGTGCCACGATATATGCTGTCTTCGCTATGTGTAACGTTACTATATATCGTCTACTTGTGATTTTATAATTTATTAAGACACCCAGTAGACGATAAAGTTTCCGACGAGTTATTTGCATCGCTTAGTTCACACATGCCGTACATGTATATTCTCTACATGAAAGTATATACATTGCAAATGGAAATCCCTCTATGCAATGTATCCTCTTGGTACATAAAAGGCAGAGAATCTCGAATGCTGTTTCGGTCCTACTAGCCTACGTAACTATATGTACGTATGTACACATGCCCTTTTGCGAGTGGCGGAGTTGACTGTCGTGACCTTTTGCCATCTCTCGTTCCCTTTGTGTGGAACGTACTGGGCTTTGAGGCTTAAGTCCCTCTTTATTCTCCTCTTCTCCTCGCTCCTCTTACAACCCTGCCAAGACCTTGCCTGCTTTACTTACAAACAGCACACGTGTGCACCATTGGTTAGGGAGAAGAGAGAATTTATTGCAAGAGAAAAATGTAGTCTCAGACTTTTCCTGAGTTTGTACTAACCTTTATCTTAATTAAATCCCTTTCCAATTAATCAAGAACCATTTATGTATGTACCTTAAAAAAGTACATTGACGTAATCAATATTTTGAATCGTTTACTCAGAGTGGGCAAGTGTTTGGAAATAAATAATTCATTTTCTTTTACGGTCATGTTTCTTTCTCCAGGGACGACGTTAGTGCCATCTTTTCATTTTGTAGCGTTCTCATAGGAACTAAAGTCTGACGGTTATACATTTGAATTGTATTTTTTCACTGTTACAGTATACAGTGATACTTGACGATATAGCAAAAATATATCTTCGCTGCTTGCGTCATGAAATTTTTGTGAGACTTCTAATATTTACATGAGTCAATCGAGTGCTTCGGGCGAAAAATGGCGGATGTTTATATAAGAAGTGAAATTATTTTATCGTTAATGTGAGTAACCATTTTTTTCTCAGCACCTTTGATATTCTTGGATGGTCATACATATATACATATATGATGAGCCTCAGGATGGATATTTAAAATTGGATCGGTTTAGATTTATCAAACAAGTTTTGATTATTAATTTCATTGTCACACGAGATTTTGCTGATTGTTCTCTGCCCTTGGCACCTTGCCGCTTCGAGTAGCCTGAGATATCGTGCACTAGGATACACCTGTTGCATCTTTGTTGAACAGAACGTATAACTACTTTTAGTATTGGAACGGATGACGTACCATTCGTCCGTTTCTGTTGACTCAATCATCTTCAGTCATCAGGACAGATGGGACATGTTGATTCCTCCTTTTCGCATTCTCCTCCTCTCTCTTCTCTGGAATATTTAGAGATTAACGTCACACACGTGGGGTATCCGGTATTTGCATAGAAATGAGTATTACGGGCGCTTACTGGGATACGTGGAAAAGCAGGGCACATTAATTTCCTTACGGCACAGTCAGCATTTGATAAAGAATGCTGACTACATAACGGCCCCTATCTCCAATCATAATGCGAAAAACGAACCTGGTAATATCACACAGGGCGCAGCGATTTTCAAAAAACAAAAAAAATACGAAAAAGTGGTTGGATTCCGTAATGCCCAGAAATATCAGTTCCGTAACTTCCAAGAATATCCAAGAAACACTTGACTCTTTGAGATTTTAGAAAAAGCTCAAATTTGTCGATAAAAATTAAAGGAGAGCGCAACTGTGATTTTAAACGAGGCTTTGGGTGTGAACAAGAATTATTTTCCATGTCGTACGTTTCACCCGGTATATACTACTATATTACATTAGTATATAACCCAGCAATGGCTGAGCTAGGTTTATTTTTTCCTTAGTTCAAATGCCAGGGATGTTCATGGGATCCCATAAAGGTAGACCTAAAGTCGCAGGGTGTTCTAGTTGTGGATTACGTCAGTGGCAGAGGTGCTAGCGTAATTCTGGCGTCCTAGGCGCAGCTGTATCGATTGCATCTGGGCGCAAGGGAGAAGACCCCTGCGCCATTTCCAACCCTCTTATTTCCCTTTGGCTTTCAGGATGATAGGTGAAGGCGGCGGCGGCGGCGGCGGCGGTGGTGGTGATGGTGATGGTGAGTTCCCCATGGTGTGTTAAAATCCCATGCAATTTGCCAGCCGTCGTCCATCTATTCTGGAACACGTCCAATATGCACACAATGTGGGTCAGACCTGATGATCTTCTCTATGTGGGTCAGTTGGAATCAAACTTTACTGCGTCACGACTATGAAGCACCATGGAGGACACTCCCCATTAATTAGCAGAAGGACCCGGAAACGAATGACAAACGCAGATTGAGTTTTCACAAAAAAGGATAGACACTGTAACAACAATACTAAATTCATGACTAACCTTAGAGCATTGACTGATCAATTCTTTTTTCATGTTAAACCATACAAAGTGCCAGAAAATCATGACCGTAGTCGCACCATCCACTGCAGGATAAAGAAACTAGCTAACCATCTGACGTCCCATAACCAACATTTCTTGAAAATTTTGCTCCCATAACGATCCACACGTGGGGCTACATAGGAATTGAAGAAAAGGCACAAAGACACTCGGCATGACCAAATGGCTATACGAATTCCCATAAGAATTTCCATTTTGAATATTTGACAGTGTCCAATACTCAGCTTTGTTGTCACTTTTGGTAACGTTATCGTATGTGCTCTGTCTTTACAAGATAGTTTATCATTTTCCTTCTACCAGAAATAGCCTGTGTGGTATATACCATATATGTGCACTAACGCACAGTCGTACGCATATGAGTAAAAACACGTCAAACCGGAGGCCTTTTTTTCATCGATCCTTTCGATTATTGTGAATTTTTTTTTTAATGGATTCTATGGGTGAAATAAATTGATCAAACAATAATTTTTTTTATTTTCAATATTTCAAACGTTATTCCAAGTTGACAATTGCCCAAAATGCCAAAAACCGCCACACACGCTCTCCTTCAAATATCCATATCGTAGGTTCTATTTGTCTGATCA
>JARQTJ010000623.1:295240-313904 GCA_030142635.1 Trachelus troglodyta | reverse complement strand
AGACACAGAGAGAGAGAGAGAGAGAGAGAGAGAGAGAGAGAGAGAGAGAGAGAGAGAGAGAGAGAGACAGAGAGAGATGCAATTGTGGACAAAAATGCACTAAGTCACTTTTAGTTCGTACATATATGTATTTGCATATGTATATGTCCTTTAGGTTAATTGCGAAGATCTATAATATAATCTACACACATGCGCGCGCGCGCGCGTACACACACACACACACACACACTAATTTTAAGCTGGTTTGCCCTGTGGCCGATGATATTAATACCGTTTGAGGTATTGTACAGGGTTTTTACTTTTTTTTAATTCTGAAAGTTCATCGCGTTTCTCTCCATCTTTTTGGCACATTGCGATTGTTTGCTCTTATCATGTTTACTTTATTTTTGTCTTCGTTTTCAGCGAACCTCACAAGGCACGCGTCGTAATGAAGAACAGATATTAGACATTGACTAAGTAATTGTGAGAGATAAAGATAGAGAGAGAGAGAGCGAGAAGAAAAAGAGGGCTAACGATAAATTGACAATGAGGGTAACTTTTTAACGAAATTCTATTTTCCTAATTCGGAAGTGAAATATATATATATGCATTTATGTTTGTATATTGTATTGTCAGAGGCTGCGCACAGAAATCCGAAATAAACCTCTTTATTCACGTGTATCGCGATTGTCTTTTATATAAGATAACGATTATACTTTGGTTTGATTAAATTACTTTTGCACAGTTCTGATTTTTATGGCATTTCATAATTATACAACTTTAATTAGATTTTGTGCCGTCGACCAAGAAATTTCCTTTCGCCTTTGTGCGTCTGCTCAGAGATGGCGACACTATCGTGGATAAATTAAAAAAATGCCCAGCAACATTTTAATCTCTGAATCTCTTTCATTTTATCCCAAACGCAGACTTGTAATAAATTTGGACAGCGTAAAATTTCGAGAGAAAGAAATTCCAGACATTAAGAAAAAAAGAAAAGTACAGTGATTCGGAAGTGATTATTTACCTGGGAAATTTACAGAATAAAAAGAAGAAAACATGTAGAAAATTTTGCTGCGTGTAAAGACTATTTTAAAAAGTACGTCGAGAAGGGTGATGCACCAAAGACAAAAAGAATGGCGTCGTTCAATAAATATAAGGAAGAAGGTGCAGAGAGGAGACTGAGTAGGAGTCAGGGTTTCGTATAAGTGGCACGTTTGGAAGGAGAAAAAGATGGAGTAGAGTGTTACTGGTGGGGGCCTTACCAGGGGCCTCACAGGTGCGGCTGCCATTCTCGGGCCCGAAGCAACACCGCGAGAACCAGCAGCGCAAGCCAGAAACGCGGACGCCGAATACAATACTATTCTCTGTGTGACTCAGTGTGACTATTCTATCCTGCATTCTGTAAGGGACGTTTCTCTGGAATGCAACGAGTTTCCTGTGTCTCGTTACGTCTGGACTACGCATCATCCTGATATCCCTTGACGTCTTCCTCCTCCTCTTGATTTTTATCAGATACACGTTGAAATTGTCAGTCTTAATTCCCGGCTACATTATGCCAATTATCATACAACCTCACGTGTCGTACGACTTTCCTCAGGATGGACTTCTGTAGTTATCGCTTCTCGTGCACCGGGAAGTGCTGAAGCAATCAGGTACAGCAGACGGTAGTGATACTTCCACGATAGTTTCCTTCCTGGATTATATTAGGTGATAATGTAAGTATTATATATTAACTTATTTACTCATGCACACTTTTATTAATTTAAACTTTGAGCTTGTTGGTGTCTAAATTCATCTTGGTATCCTGGTGGTGGGACTGAATTCTGCGACTTCAAAGGTACACCTTGAGATATCTCAATGACAGAATTTGTTTTCTCTTTTTGTTTAGCTTGCTCTACATCTCCGTTTATGAACATACTACATTTTATCTGAGATAAGGTTCCTGTACTTAACTAGAAGTTTTTAATGATAATAACGTAACGTGACCGGGCTACCGTTATTACCTTAGCAAGTTGCCTGTATAATTCTACATTCTGTACTGAACTAATAATTATCTTTGTTGTCTGTATATTGTGTAATCATCATTCTTATTAATTCCAAATGGTACTTTAAGCGCTACTCATTGGGTTCTATGATGATAGCCTGTAACAGGAATAATTTTGTATGGATAATACAAAAAGTCGATGGTAAAGAATTTTTTCTTTTATCATCAGACTTCCTGTCTTTTATATACGGAGTACCTTTTTCACCGTTTAATGTGTATCCAAAGGTAATAATAATAATAGCTCTCTAACGACTATCAAGCAGCATCCATTCGTCATGCATTTATGCATGAGTGAGAATTTGTAAAAAAACTTTTCTTAACTATAAAGTAGCTCGTTAATTCAATTTATTATATTTTTTGTTACACTATACGCATGTACGCTATAGTATGTATGTATAAACCGTCACGCATAATCCCACTTGCTTATGGTCAGTCTCATGTATTAATTTCAGTATGAGCTAATACCGATAACCATGCTTTGCATTAGTTCTTCATTGCACTTCGCATGTGTATGCAATAGTGCTCGCCTCCATGTCGTTAATTCTATTTTTATAATTCATGTGCGCGTTACGCTTAGCAATTTCTACCTGTAGTCCATCTCGTATATGTATATACTTTAATGTATTCGACGGCATTTGTTTGTATATTTTACGAGCCTACAGATGATGTCATCATACAGCTAATAATACCTGAAACCCATGTCTTACATTGGTAGAAATTGCTTGGGACTTGTGTAGTCAAACAAGTATATTTAAAAAAATCATCTTTATTTAAAAAGATTACCATACAAGTATTGTTTCTGTTTAACGAAAGCTGTCTCGTACTACTGTTAGCTGCATAATGCAATTCTATAGGTGTAGCGATATAGTCCTGATAATGGAAAGTCTTACACAGCAAGAAATATTACAGCTGAGGCCGTGTTAGGGGGGAGCGGGGGGGGGGGATTCTACGGTTTGAAAGATCAGACAGAACGCCAATGACCTGTTATTGCTTCTTCTTCCTTCTGTTATGGCGCTTGCTCGTTCTAATATGTAATTTCGGTGGTTGTGAAATTTTGGAAATTGTCAAAAAACTTCCGGGAGTGAAACCAGGCCTCGGAACGGTACTGCGTCTCTTTCCTTATATGGAAACTTCTTGCAGTGACTTGTGACTCATTGTACGCAAACTTGCCGATGCTTCAGTTCTTCAAAGAGAAAGATATAAATAAAGAAAAGTGGTTAAAAAGTTGTTGATAGACTGGTTTGCTTTATTTTATTTTACTTTCTTTTCTTTTTTTGAAATAAATTTGTCCTCAATCCCTGATGCTCTAGGGAATTGTATATAATTTAATATTGTGGTTTTGTGTACTAGAGTATCTGTTTTGGGGATGTTAATAGATTTGTTTCATTACCAAATATAGAAGCAACGTCTTCATTGAGCGTTGCGATGCTTCCAAATGTGTTGTTAAGAATTAATCTAGTCGAATAAAGCCTTCTAATTTTTAATTCGTGCTCTGAATCTGTTATTAATGTCTTCTTTTTTATCTATTATTATTTTTAATCATGTTCTATAAGACGCGTTATTTCGACGCACATATATATACGTTAATCCAGGGGCATTTAAATAGCGTCCTGGACTCGACGCCATTTGATAATACACGGGGTGGTCTATTATAAACATGAATAATTTATTGTTGATTTATTGATCCTCTGTTACTGAATCCTGGTCGACCATATTAATAAGAATCAATCTTGAACATTATGATTTGCATGTTTTATTTTTTTCTTTTCAAATATTTTATATAAATTTTTATGATCCATACATTCTGCTGCAAATTTGTATCTTTGATAAAAGTTGTGAGAAAATGTTTCAAGGTCTTTTGACTCACTTACATTTACGATGTTAATTTATGGGTTTAATTACAAGATAGCTTTGGACGCTAATTTCGTGAAAGTTCGTTAAATATTCTTATGAATTTTTCGTTTTACATTTGAAAATTGATTACATTGATCTTTTAGCGTATTACTTAAATTTGGAACTTCTACTAGAGAGATTAAATTTGATTAAATATATGAATACATACCAGCAATACATTCACTTGTTTTATGATGAATTTCTTATTTCATTTTCTTCTTTTGCTATTCTCTCAGGATAAAGATGAGATTCCTCTGTGTCATCTTGGGATTAACAACTCTGTCAAGAGCTCAAAATCCTAAGGATTTATGCCCTGATAAGAATTATCATAGTTTGGAGACTGAGGAAACTGCCAGGAAGAATTGTGGTGTAGCTTTTCAAAATAAATGCCTCTGTCAGTCAATATGCTATGATGAGCCGCGTCATCAGTATGTTGTCAATTGTACAAATGCAGGATTTACTGACACTTCCCCATTGACAAATTTATCCTCTAATACTGAGGTAAGATTTTATTGATGGTCTAAATAGAGGAAAACATTTAGTTGAAATTATTATCTTATTGTATGAATATTTTAAATTATACTTTTTTGCATTCTAGGTGTTGATTTTTACTGGAAATCATCTTGAGGAGTTAGACTGGAATATTTTTGGCACTTCAAACTCATATGAGAAACTTCGTGTAATAGATATGTCAAATAATGGTATACGAGAAATAAAAGGCAAAACATACCATCACGTTCAATATGTCCAAAGACTCATTTTGGATTTTAATAGACTGAGTTTAGATTCAGCTCATAATCATCCAAGAGTATTTTCAAATTTTGGATCATTACTTGAGCTACATTTGACTGGTGCATTTGAAAAGGCCAAATCAGAGGATTTGGCTTCCACTTTACATGGTATATTTGTTAATAGGTATGTGTTCTATTAATATTAGATCTGTTATAACCTTTTTAGTTCTCTTCGAGTATCACTAATCTATATGTAACCTTGTGCTTGCAGTAATCTGAATCGATTGATAAAGCTTCATCTGGAACAGAATAATATATCTGAATTCCTTGACTCAAATGTCTTCTGCGATCTCCCAAATTTATTAGATCTTCACTTAGGAGACAATGCTCTCACTGCTCTTCAGTTCAATCTCTCCTGTCTCCATCATCTGCGTTTTTTGGATCTTCAGCGCAATAAATTCAGCAGAGTCTTGGAGCACGATCTTCACACTCTGGACACATTTGCCAAACATGGACAGAACGTCACTATTGACTTATCCGGGAATCCTTTAAATTGTTCCTGCAAGCTCAATCCATTTATCAAGTGGATGGAGAAAACCAAGATCTTTGTCAGGAATAAGAACCTCCTACGCTGTGACAAGAGTAAGTTATTAAAAAGCTGCTCCTCCTTCTCCTTATTTTTATCTTAATATGCCATTCGTTCTTCTATCATATTATTTTATTTCAGAAGGAGAACCACAAAGACTTCAAGAATTTAAGAACTGTTCATTGAAGCTTGCTGCCTCTGCCCATCCTGGTACTACGGTGGCGCTAATATTTTTATCTTTAGTTTTAATTGGCTTAGTATCAGCCTTAATTTACGTACAACGAGCCGAACTAAGAAAAAGACTAGAACCTGTGATAGATTCAGTAAGCAAACGCGTCCGGTACACATCCATATCTACAGGTGATAATCGCGAGATGGATGTGTGAAAGAGTCGTAATTGAATTTCTCTAAAGAAATTTTATAGTCCTTATTATACACTGAATGATTAATCAGTATTTTCATATAAACTGATCAGATCAAGACGCTTCATTATCGAGATAATGTCTAATTAATGAAGTATGAATTTATTATTATATTATATGTGTTTACATATCAATTATGTATACTTATGTATGCTACTTACCTAGCAATCTGAAAAATTTTGACTTTTATACGTGAAGAATTGAATTCATATTTATCTTAAAAATTGTGTTTTTACTACACGTTTTATATGAACTATTTCTTATCTTTATTCTGGAGTTTCGGGTGTGATTTTGTGTGATAGGCGAACCTCGTACACACACTGTACACTGCCAGGACGTTCTGCACTGGTAATTGTTATAGAATAATTGCTGATAAATAAGAGCGTCATCATAATAATAATAATATGAAGACATTGCATTTCGACAGTCTATTTTAATATTTTATACTCCTCAGTAAGACCAATGAAACTTAATTGTATATTAATTGTTTAAATACAATGTGGAATTTAATACTACGTTTACATCCGTTAATACTGTTATAAACATTATAATGCTAGATACAAACAAGCATTACACTCACCTCCCCTTGCACGGTAAATTATTTCTCCTTATCTTCAGCTATTGGAACCATATCTTTCCAAGAGAGATTAGATATCAGGATAGCCATTGCATGTGGAACGTGAGATTGTACTAAGCGATGTCACAATATCTTTTTCTCTGAAAGAGTGACAAATAACGTGACTGTGGTGTGAAAAAATTTATTGGATTAATTAATCAAATAATTATCACTTCCTATTTGGGAAGTAGAGATCATCCAGAAAGATGGCATGGTCCAGACGTCTTCGTTTGGACGAGATTGTCAGTTCAGTACCAGAATTAGGGCCTACTATACCGGATGGAGGATACTCATGGATCATTTTACTAGGAGTCGTCAGCATCCAGGTACTGTCAGGTACTGAGATATTATGAGAGAGTATCTCCTGGAAAACTAAATTAGTCCTTCATGTGTCTTATTTGTATTTTTAGAAGTTTTTCTTGGGGTGGTTCTGATTAATTCAATTATATTGATTATCTTTTCAGATGACTGTACCCAGTATTTTGTCTATGTACGGAGTGGTCATGGGGTACCTGGAGAGTGATAATGAATCTGATATTCATCTCTACACTGGAAAGATTACTGTGACACCAATACTTTTTTATGCATTTTGGAATTTGGCAGGTAAGTTTTCTTGTATAGGATAAAGATTATTCATATATTTTATATTCGTTATCGAATAACTATTGATTATATTTACTGCATACAGATCCTTGGAGTAGAACGATAGTCAGTCTAGCATCAGTGCCTCGGCTGGTAGCACTCATAGGAGTAATGCTACTCTCCATAGGTGTCCTGGCTTCAGGATACCTGGCAACTGGTGGTGTGGGAGCTTATTTAGCACGTCTCAGTGCAGGAGCTGTCATGGGTATAGGAGCTAGTATTATTATCATTCAAAGTGAAAACATGTTACGTCGTCACTTCAGGACACGGCTTCGGCTGGTGTTGGCTTTGAAGAACATAGCCTTTGCCCTAGGACAGATCCTGGCGCCAGGATACGCCTTTCTACTGTTGTCAAAGGCTGGTTTACAGACTGGATTATTTCTTATGGCTATAATCTTCATACCAACGGCGCTAGGCGCCGCGACATTTGCTCCTCCAGCACTTCAATGTGCTACACCCTATACTCTTTTACTTGGCGAAGAAGACAATGAACTCACGATCAAGGACACGAGTCCAGATGTTACCAGAGGAACTCAGCATGAAACTGAAGCTGGCCAGACCGATGCAAGTATCCATGCATTAGAACGAGGGCAGAGACAGGAGCAGGAACCAGAAACTGCTGAAGGACCTCCACCACTGTTTGGTGCAGGCAGTAACTCTTTTTCCTATGAAGATCCTGAGGATGATGTTAGTTTGTTCGTTACTCCTATTGCTCGTGTTAGTACTACCTGGGGCGATGAATTCAGAACAATGAAATTGGTGACATTTTGGTTCGCTGTTTTTGCCTGGACTGGGCTTAAAATTGGTCCACTCTCTATTTGGTTGCTTCTGCCACCTTTGACTATCGTTCGTGTCAATACTGCTACCCTAGCTGATGGAGTAATAGTTCTTATTGTACTAGGTGTAGGTACCTTGATACCTGCTATTGGTTCCTATTGGAACTTAAAGACAGCTCACCACAGAAGTGTGTATTTTGGTTTATCTTGCTGGCTAGGAGGTTTTGTTCTTGTGGGTACGAACATAATTTTTCTTGTTACGTTATTACAAATATTTCGCGTAATTAATATATCTTTTCTTTTATTCTAGCCTTGGCCTACAGTATGAACTATACTTGGCTTACAGTTTGTGCCTTCCTGGGTGGTATTAGTATAGGTGGATTAACCGTATCACAGGAATCAGCTTTGAGGGATGTTCTTGGTGCTCAAACTGCTAATCATGCTCACACTGCTCTCTCTACTATTGTTGGATTTAGTTTACTTCTATTTTCCTTTGTCGACGGTAATATTCACATGATTCTGAATACAGAAGCAATGCGAACACTAAATATATAACTTTTATTTTATAGATTTTATATTTTGGTTGAAAGCAGCATCATTTGTGCAGTTCGGTGGTGGAATTTACTATATCTTTGCACCAACACTGGGAGCACTTCAAGCCAAATGGCCAAGGTGACAAGGTGATGCATACCATTAAACTCATGCACAATTTGTAGTATTAATATGGTTTATGAAAATGAAATGTTTCTGTAAATAGTCTCGTATCGTTCTATCCTGCATGTAACTGGTAAGGCGGATTGAAATTTTAAACATGTAAGACTTTTTCAGTATTTTCAGGTATCGCTATATATTTTATACATGAAAAATTGCAGAAATCAGTTTCTTGTTTTTATATACAAAAAATTTCATACTTCATTTTGTAAAACGATAAATATATATCGTATTATCTGTGATACGAATGAAATTCATGAAACTGCTGCCTAGCAGATAATTAAAGAGAAAATGAAGACTTATCAGCCGTGTTCAATTCTTATACGAAATATTCATCAGTAATATAGTACATTCTATAAAACGTAAGTTACAAGCTAAATAAAAACTATCACGTACGATTAATATATAGACTCGACATAATAATAGTTAACATAAAGTAAGATTTTTTTTATAACGATCCGAGGTTAGTTAAAATATTTAACGTTTTAAATAAGATTTAAATGTGAGGGGATTTAAGATGAAAAAAGATTCAAGAACTCCTCTATATTTTTTGGATACTTAACTGTCATCTAATTTTATGTTACATTATTAATTGTTATTGAAAATTCTTTCTCGTGTACGGGTCGAGTTATTTGTTAAGATCTATCAAGGCGTACAGTGCATACATCCAAGATTTTAAACCTAGCAATGTCTGTTAAAAGTGATTTTATGAATTAAACCAACTGCTATTAGCTGAGTAAATCCATAATATCCTGTGTTGATAGGTTTACTTGCTGTGTATTATTCGACTGTCCCATTAACGGCTGTGACATTCCTAATGTATTAGAATCTGATCTCCATTGCGAACCCATGGAATTATTAGACATGTTCCAACTTTGATTTGGTACGTTTTGAGGTCTAATTTGATTCCAGTTCGATATTGTTTGATTTGGTCCAAGTGTGCCCCCTGTTGACCAACCTGGTGAACTCATGCCATTTGCATTCCAGGCCCCTGTAGGACTCTGCGCAGACTGTGGGCCAGCTGTTATAGCTAAACCACCCCACTGAGTTTGCGTAGGTGTATTCTGTGACCAATTAGCACTCTGCAGAACTGAATAATTCGGCTGCTGAGGTGGGGTTTTAGGACTTAGATTCAGTTGATTTAGATTATTCTGCAGAAGTGTATTGGTCAGGTCCTTTGGCTGTGGCTTAGCTGGTGGAGAGACCTTCTTGGGCGCCAGTGACGCCTGAAACTGTAATCTTTGACTAGCTTCCTGTTGCTGAGCCAATCTGTAAGATACAAAGAAAAGTAGTCTTTTTGTAGTCTTTTGCAAAAGAAGTTGTTTCGATACCTTTGTTTATCTTGAAGAGTAAGACTTTGTCCACCATTTAGAGGCTTCGAAGAACTTGTAGGTGGTGGTGCCAATTCTATTCCAGCAAAAGCATCGTTGAGCTCATTAACCACAGCAGGATTTGCCGCCTGGGAAAGAGCTTGATCAAATTGCTGGGCCTCACGGCGAACTGCATCCAGTTGTTTTAAAGCTTCTCTGTGTTCAGATGTAACTTTTGTTATCATATCTCCTACTAAAGTAGCGAGGGTTTCGAATTGTGTGGGGCTGAGACTCTGCTCCACGCATAGCGGTAATAAGAACGGCAAGACTCGGGTCGCCATAATCTCTTTGCTCATTCCTAGTTTACTATGAGTCAGGACTAGCTTATAGATTCCTTAGGAAAGAAAAGAATGATTAAAAATTTTTAATCGATACGTATCTACCTTCTGAGACTATCTAAAAATTGTCCAAACCTATGATCGCCATAAGAACAGCAGGCTCTCCAGAGTGTGGTACCTCCTGTAGGAATGGTAGTATCTGGTCCAGGACGAGCCATCGGTCTAGGTTCTCCAACATCTTTGCAAGACATAGAAGACAATTGACCCGTACTCCTAGACTACTTGTACTTCCCTTTCCTCCTATACACAGTTTTTTAATTCTGGGCAGAATGGCATTTTTCATTGCAGGTCCTTCAATGAGTGTTGCTATCGAAGGCAGTGCTGCTAGACACAGTTCCTGCAACTGTTCCCAATTGGAATCTAGGGCCCGGGTGAGCATGGGGACAACCTCACTCTTAATTACATCAGCAGGACAAAGTTTCAGAAGCAAGTCTACTCTTTGCATCAGGACCAGACTTATCTGAAATATTAAGATAAGATAGTTAATGTCTTCATATTGTATGAAAAAGAATGGGCTACCTGTGGAGGCTCTCCCAGGGCCAGGACGGGCTTTAAATTCGGCAAAATGTGTTCGCGGAATTCTTCGATGGTTCCGGTTTCTGCGACCTGGAGGACACTTGGTAATACAAAGGGAACCATAGGTGCATTCACAAATTCCTTATAGAGTGCTGGTAGTACTCTGTGCAGGGCTACTCTGTGTGGCAGCTGCTTAATAACCTGAGGTAGACCCTTATAGAACTGAGACTTTTGTAAGTTGTCCCACTGAAAAAGCTTGTCCAGGTAGTTGAGCGTTTTTACCCCAATATCCGTGAAATACTCTATCTGATATTTACAATAATAACAGCATTAGAAATTGATAAACAGCCAAGAAAGTCTTTTGATTCATAAAAACTTATGTACCTTTATAAACTGATGAGCATCTGGTCTGAGTTCTGGGTTATTAGTAAGCATCAGTTTCACAGTGTCTCTAAGGGGCTCTGGAATAGGAGATAGCTTCGCAGTAGGTGGTGATGTCTTGATATCTCCTAAGAAACGTCGACACTTGGATGGATCTCCATGGGATTCATTGAGTGGCTTATGCCCTGGGGAGTGCAGGGTATAAACTAGCATCCCCAGAGAGAATATATCACTAGGTGGTCCATTGCTACCAGCTATAATACACTCTGGAGCTTGAAAGTCTAACTGTGGTTGTGCGATGGCTGGGATTGTAGGATCATAATCAGTGTACGTCCAGGATGGCTAGGATAAAGAATGTAATGAGACCTTTTGAAATTCTTTGACAACTTTCATTTGTATGTCACATACCTGCTTGTCGTTAGGGCTTTGATTCAAAGCACAAAAGTCAAAACCAAAAATTTTCCATGCTCCATGTCCATTAATGACAATAGATTCTGGACAGACATTTTTGTGCAGAAGTTTAACATCACCATGTAAAAATGCCAATCCCTCTCCCAACTGTAATAATCCATAACGAATTTCTACATCTAATAATTTATAATCTCTCAGGGCTGCTGGAGGAGGCTGTGGAACGTTCTCAGAACGTCCCAGTGCATTAGCTAAGCTAGCAAAAACTGGCTCAGTAGCAAATGCAAGACTATCTCTGGATTCTTCCAATGGATGTTGAACAGTTAATATCTGAGGGTGACGTAATTTAGTTAACTGGGTCACACCACGTCTGAGAGACTCTAGAACAGCTTCTCTTTCTGCCTTTCCAGACCAGCGATCCAGGAGTCTCTTCTCAAAAACAAATATTGCAGCTTCTTGTCTCGTTGATTTTTTATAACCACTGTAAACCTTCCATAACAAACCAGGTCCTGCACTGGCAATGTGTGCTGTTGCTTCAAATTCTCTGGTCACAGGATTTCCTGGGAGTACACTGGAGAGCTGTGAGAGACCATAAGCAGTACTGTTTACGGTGTTACTTATGGTGTTGCTCACAGTATTCCTAAGTTTGTTCAACACGTCCATCTTGACACTGTTAATAGAATAAATAAACAGCTATTATTCAACCCAACAAATACTCAAGTGCATCACTTACATTTTATCCAGAAGATACAAAGTTTATTGCTATCAGTTTACTTAATTTGACACATAGCTTTCATAGGATTCATCAGATTGAGATGAACTTAGCCAGTTACTACAGCCTGTAAGCTATCGTCACGGAAACAGGTGTGACTATCGATTCAAAAAATAATGAACTATCCCTTTTCTACAAGTTTTTAATACAATTTTATTATTTTACACCATTATTGCTTAAATTCTTATATGTAAAATGTAAAAAAATATAAGATACATTGTTATCTGTATTTTTGATTCGACTGATGTTGCATAAAAGTTGTATTCTTCAATAAAAGACGAGAATAGACAATGTGCACTGATGGGCGCCTAACTAAAGGCAATGTTCTAATCACCTAGAGCGGGTTGCATATTGGCTGGCGTCAATACTTATTTTATACACATCCAGCAGCTAGTTACGTATTATCAGTATGCTAATGGATATCATCAACAGATTATTAGTGTTACTCAATAAAACATGAAAAAAATATAATATATACAATATAACCCGAAAATTTCAATACCAATTTGAAAAATGTGAAAACCTTCGGGTCCCATTGCTCTTTCAGTTTTACGTTCATTACTGCGAAAATAATGTCAACATGATTGCTAATCTTGCAGAATGTGTACTGAACTTCGTTTTAGGAAAGAATCTGTGTAAAAATCCTATTATTTACGATTTTCATTGACATATCACTCGCATGGTAAATAAGAATTCTAGAGTCAGATCAACATGTCATTTACGTACATTAGAAACAGATCAAAACTGACACTTGGCCTTATTTAGAGAGTAAAACGAACAAAGGAAGAAGAACATTAAAAAGACTTTTCAGAACGTACTTAAGAGCCCGTTCTCACGATAAGTCGAAGTATGTTACCTCTTAAATTTCTATCTCTAAATTTATCGACTTATCTGAAGATATACATTATAGAATATACAAATTATAACCTCTGAACTCATACTATCTAATGTTTTATTACATAACTCAAGAGCTGTAATTCCTTCTGATTTCAAATGTATTTCGATACGAGGCACTGGACATCTCTCCCCGCCAATTTCTCATAAGCAAACTCTAATGGCAGATATTCGAAACACGATGACGTCCAGCACCTATGGCCGCCGTATTGACACGTCAGGCAAGAAAGACGAATCGTGGCCAAGAGAACGTAACTCCTCGCACCAATCTGCGCCAATCATTTAAAACCAGCTGTAAATTCCTCGTAGTCTATCTCTCTGTCTCTTGAGCCGTCTGTTTTCTGTTATCCAGTCAAAATGAATATGGCTGCTGAGGTGAGGTGGCTCGCGATTTTAATCGCCTTTACGGTCATCCCGGCTTTTCACGCGGAATCTCCACATAGAAAGTTCGAATATAAGTATTCGTTCAAGCCGCCTTATCTCGCGCAAAAGGACGGCACTGTTCCCTTCTGGGAATACGGAGGAAGTGAGTACAAACAATCTGCACATAACCAAGACGCTACGTTTAACATACTTCTTCCGTATGTTGTCATATTATGCCGGCTTCTTATAGTTTTGTGGAATTTTTGATCTCTTGAATAGTTTGGGATGTGGTATACTTTATCTTTTTGATTATATGGTATTCCTGTCGGAATGTTTTTACTCTTTGCAAAATGTGAGAAGGCTGTTGCAATTAAATATTTTTTGACTATTGATAATTTGATAGTCCATGGAATTACTGTAAATTGTTTTTAGGTCAAACACTAACTCGTTGACACTCTCAGTGTGTAAGGAGTATTGGGGGAATTTTAATATAAAGACATAATGAAAATTTGAATCTTCTGATTTGGAGTAAAGTGAAATGTAGTTGGAGGTGGGACACATTTTATATTGTGGATATAAACAGATATTCTCTTATGTAGTAGTGATGTTCTAGTTTTGAATGTGGAGAAATTTAGTTTCTTATGGTATCTTACATTTTGCAACGATTGACCAATGTTCCTTTCAATCTTAGCTCTCTATGTATTCCTTCTGTGGATTACTTTCTACAGAATACTTACAAAGTTCCCTTGATTTTGTGCCATGGTTAAATTGCTACTTTATATATTTAATATTCACATCATTATTTTCATGTCTGTCACAAACACAATTTACTATGTTTCAGATGCGATTGCTAGTTCTGAGAATGTCAGAGTAGCTCCTTCGCTTAGAAGTCAAAAAGGTGAATTAACGTTAAGATTATTGCTTTTATTTGAATATTAAATTCTAATCAATATTTGATATTCATAGGTTGAAATTATATTAGATAATATCAGTACTCAATAAGTCATATACATTTCATTACATCATACAATACAATTTATAAAGATAATGTTAGTATGTTTCTTGACCAATATTTATTATATTACCTAATAGGAGCGATTTGGACAAAGCAGCCGACAAATTTTGATTGGTGGGAGGTTGATCTTGTTTTCCGAGTCACTGGACGTGGTAGAATAGGAGCAGATGGTCTAGCATTTTGGTATACGACAGAAAAAGGTGCCTACAATGGTACAGTCTTTGGTAGCTCGGACCAATGGAATGGTCTTGGAGTTTTCTTTGACTCTTTTGACAATGATAATCAGCATAATAATCCCTATATCTTGGCAATGCTCAATGATGGCACCAAGAGTTTTGATCACAGCAAGTAAGCAGTCTAAATTCTATTGTATAAAAGAGATGAATTGAAAAAGCATAAACTTTAATTTATATCTATAAAACAGAGATGGCTCCACACAACTACTCGCCGGATGTCTTCGGGATTTTCGTAACAAGCCATTCGCAACACGTGCAAGAATAGAATACTATCAGAATACATTAACAGTAAGTGTTCATTTTTAATGATGTATATACTGATATATATATAATTATGAATAATAATAATAATAATAATATATGATTTAATTTTATAATTCAGGTTTTATTCCACAATGGTATGACCAATAACGAAAACGATTACGAGCCATGTATTCGAGTAGAGAACATAGTTCTACCAAAATCTGCATACTTTGGAGTATCGGCAGCTACAGGTAAATACGAATTATGTGAAACATCAGTGAATCGGAAAGCCTGACATTTTTTTTTAAATCCACAGGAGGTCTAGCCGACGACCACGATGTTCTGCACTTCCTAACAACCTCTCTCCACCCGCCTGGTCAGATGAGCGGAGACGGTCGCAAGGTGTCCACGGAGGAAGAAATCAAATTGAGTCAAGAATATCAGGACTATCAGAAGAAGCTGGATCAACAGAAAGAGGAGTATCGTCGGGAACATCCTGAGGAGCAAGAACAAAAAGAAGAGTACAATGAATGGTTTGAGAACGACAACCAACGAGAACTCAGGCAAATTTTTACTGGACAAAGTCAAATGTTCGACGTGTTGCGCGAGCTCAATAGAAGACTGGACGAAGTGGTAGGTCGCCAAGAGAGGACGCTGAGTCTCATGTCTCAGCTCCAGGTAGGCGGTAAGTGTATCTCAAAATTCCTGAGGAATAAAAACAAAAGAAGATCCAGCAAATTCTAAGTAAAGTCATATCGTCAGGTATCCAAGGTGCTGGTATTCAAGGTGGACAACCTATCCAAGTCATAGATACCATCCGCAGACAAGAAGTCGACGCAGTCCTTAACAATCAAAATATCATCGTCAACACAGCCAGGGAGATTAAATCATTCCTTGGCGAAGTAAATTCCAAGGCTGATACCATTCTAAATAATCAAGCTCGCGCACCTACTGCTCAAGTACAACCAATGGGATACGATTATCAGTCACTGATATCTGAGATGCGTGACGGACTGAATGTCGTCAAGCGTGACGTGGCTCAGGCTAATGCAAAACTGTCCAGTGGTACCGTCGATTGTCCAACTGGAAATTGTCTGACAACGACGATGTTCCTCGTCTTCCTGGCTATACAAATGATTATTTTGCTCGGCTATAATATGTACAAGTGAGTGAACTGTCTCGTTATTGAAATAACAACCCAATTTAAAATGTATACGTTAATGTTATTTATAATACTCGTTTACTTTTTATTCACAGAGACAACAGAGAGGCCCAAGCCAAGAAATTCTTTTAGAAATCATCAGGCAGAAGAGGAGTAACCGTTTAACGTTCCACTTCAGAAGACACACATGCACATACTGTTACGAACTCTATTATCAATTTACATTGGTCATCTCTCGTTTGTCTTCGCGTCTACTTATATACACTGTTTTTGATCTTTTTTACATGCGACGATCTTTTTCTTCCAATTCTTTTTTCTTCTAATCAAATCCTATAACGAGAGATAGATAGATAACGAGAGCCTACGGTGCCTTTGTGGAACTAGTGGGTGAGTCTGAAGCGTATATTTTGTTTTCTTATTTCATTACAAGGAAAAGTGAGAAGAAAAAAACCAGTATAATGTAATTGTCAATTTTTACCCACGTAATCTGCGATCACCTGAGGCGTTTTGTAAAATTGCGAATCTTCTTTCGTCCCTTCTTATATTTTTAATTGCATCTGCTGTTTGCACTTCTTTGCCAAATAATTAATTGCTTTGCGTTTACTCCTGAGATTGACTTAAAGACGAAAACAAGGACATTGGACAGTGATACATATTATCATTCTCTTCACTTGTGTTATCACGTACGACATACTGTGCATATAGTATATATATATAGATATATACATATATATTTTTTTACTATCAATCAACACAAGCGTCTCGCATGTCTCTTTTCATATACTTATTTTTTCTTCTCCTTGATCAATTATTTCCTGATAGTGCTTAGCGTAAATCGCGTCTTTTCATTATCGGTTCATTATCACGTAAGACGACAGGGATGATGCAAATTCTTATGAGATAAGGTATACAGTAAAAATAGTATTAATTTATAGACAAAAAAAATTCAGAGAGTCGCTAAGAACAAAATAGTAACTTTGCCTAAAAGTCAATAGCGTTACAGGCATTATGGCACTAAAGTGAATACGGTCTGTACGTTGAAAGAGAAGTTAATGAGGGATTTATAAATATTAAGAATGTCTTTATTCAAATGATTACTATTTTCGATTCGCGCTGATTACTCAAAAATAAAGAATGAGAATCCCACGCGTCTTCGTCGGCGTGAAACACGATGGAGATTCGTTTGAAAACGGTAGAGTGTAAAAAGGCAAGTTCCGTTTTCTATAAGTTACTTCTTTTTGTCCAATTTAATTTGGTATATCTCTTTTTTTTTCGTTTTCTTTTCTATGATTTTTCACTCAGCAACAAGTATTTTTCAGGGTTTGAAGAACGATGAGCGAATTCTGATACATGACAAGTAGTTCCATATTATTCGCATTTACGTGAGAGTTTATCAATGTTTGTAATGTGTACCAGGTACGAGTGAAATAAAAAAAAGGAAAAGAGAATCAGAAGGGATTTGCAAAGAAAAAGCACGCACAGCGGGACTTCGATAACTCGAATTTCTATAAGTCAAAAACCTCTATAAGACTATGAATCTTCGAATTTTTTAATGCTTCACCTCTATAATTTAAAAACCTCGATAGGTGGGAACTACGATAACTCGAAGCATATTTCATTTCCCTTTAAATTCGAATCAAAGTTCCACTGTATATAGCATTTCTCTTCTACTTTCAATCTCTTTTTTCCATTTATTCAAATTCATTACCGACTTTCCCTTCGACATCGTCGACCTCTAATCTACAGGTATCTGAATGCACCGAGGAGATATTAACAAAGAGAAAAACTTATAAGACCTCATGGAGTTTTGTGTCTGACGGTTAGTGGGCACAGATCCTTCCTTCCTTTCCTTATGGCTGTATCCTCAATGGGGGACGTGTGCCAGAGTGGGCACAGATGGGTACGGGAGATATACTGAAACCAACATAAAAGTTCTGCAAGGGGTTGAAATGCCATATAGTTAGTTCCTTTCAGACACATAATACACGTTCCTGACCCTCTTCATCCAAAACTCCTTCGGGGCTGATTATTGTTCTCAGTGAATTAATACAACGAGACGCAGTAAAAGTGTTGACATTTTTTTTTCAAAACTCCAAATGCAAAATAGTACCCTACCACGTCTGCTTATTAATTAATTCAAATATCACAGTTATTTAAAATCATACCAGTAACGTATTATTTTTGGAAAAGAATGCTCTTACCCGTCATTTCGATAACGATGAGTAGGTCTGTCTTTGTTCTGTGCATAGAAGCGCGTGTTAGAGTATCGATCAGT
The DNA here is from genome assembly GCA_030142635.1 of Trachelus troglodyta. NCBI lineage: Eukaryota > Metazoa > Arthropoda > Insecta > Hymenoptera > Cephidae > Trachelus > Trachelus troglodyta. The sequence goes on along the minus strand of JARQTJ010000623.1, from coordinate 295,531 downwards.
TTAGAATCATTCAAGAATCAACCAAAGGTAAACAGTGTACAAAAGGCGCATTTATGACGTTTTTGTGATTGGTCAGTGGTAGGGGGCAGGGGTGGTTTTGAAAAGAAAGCCGGTGAGAGTAGCGGGGGACATTCAGATAGAATTCTTGGACGTGACGGATGCCGGTTTTGCTCACACGTCTACCGACCACGGACATATTTGTGTACATATAGATAAATACAGTGAGTGTAAAAAGTATTCGTACACCGAGCATTTTCCGCAAATGAAGAGCTTTTCATATCAATAATACAG